>NCQV01041622.1:2383-20154 GCA_002740545.1 Lophocereus schottii
ATATGGATGAAAGCTCTCTCAAGCATTTCATCGAACACCTGGCGGACGTGAAGGAAAATTCTAAGTTCGAGGCATAGATTAGGTATGGTTAGGCCTAGTACAAGATTAATTAGCCATCAAGAGGCTAATCACAACCCAAGCCAACACAATTTACCAACAAAACATCACAAACACAAGAAAACATAAACTAACAAACAAGAACATAAATTTGAAGAACGAAAACAAAGACAATGAAATAAAACGAATCTAAACAACCAAATAACATGAATTAACAACAAAAACTAAACATATAAACTAAACAAAACAAATTTAAGAATTAAAATAACAAAACATAAATAGGAACAACAATGAAATAAATAGAGAAAAGGAAGAGGGAAACTTATGCTTGAATTGATTGAAGAACTTGAAATCCACAAGCTTGAATCCCAAAATACAAACTACAATCCTAATCTAATCCTCTTATTGAGGCTTTTATTGGCTAAAATCTAAACTAAATTACCCTAAAAATCGCTTGGAAGAACCCCCAAGCCACCCCCAAACAAACGCCCGAACGGGCTTTAAATAGCAAAATCCGAGTAGACGACAAAACTAGGGGGGAGCATGACCATGCCATGTGGCACGGTCAGGCCGTTCCACATTGTTGGCACAGTGGCCCGTTTTCCCCCGGTTTTGCCCCCTTTTTGCCGGTTTTCGTTGGTTTACGCTGTTTTGTCCCGTCTTTGTCCCTTTTTGCAACGTTTGCTTGATTTTCAGTTATTTCCTACAAAACATAAATAAAATAAGTAAAAATCCTAAAGATTAAGATATTATATGAGCAAAAAGCAGGTGAAAGAGGAACGTAAAATGGATAAATTTACCGTTCAACAACATGCACTATATCCTTCATTGTAAGTGGGGAGAGGGTGGATTTCAGCTTCCCTCCTCCCGCACCACCTTCAGCGCCTGTCCTCCTTCCGCTTTCTAAGGAGCCTATCCCTATCTCCCCCTTCGATGTTGTTTCTGGAGTCGAGATGTTTGATGAAAATGGGGGACCTCCTATGCTGCTTAGAGGTTCTTATACCTTTTTCGCAGTCGTCCCATCTCATTTCGCGAACGTTTCCGCTTTTACTGGGGAGGTAGAAGATCCTACTTTATATTTCTACACCTCCCTCAGGCCACCTCTCGCATCATTACTGTCTACTATTTGGAGGTAAGGGTCAAGCTAAGGACCTTAAACAAGTGCTTCTTGGGAGGCAACCCAAGGCATTTACCGCTTCTCCCAAAAAAAAAAAAAAAAAGGCAAGTGTGTCTCTTTCTTCTTCTTCTCCATCCCTCCCTTCTCCCCTTAGGCACTATGGGTTCTCCCCTCCCCTTGGTATTTTACCTTATCCTTTTCATTGAGGCCAATGCAAGTCTCAAGTATGGGGGGGCGAGCTTATCGCTCTTTGGATAGAATGGTGGATTTTAGGGTGTTGGTTGAATAGGCATCACTTGCATTTGCATCATATAGATAGGACTTCATATAGTTGTACTTGGTTGTTTTACCTTTTATTCATTTAAAGCATGTAGTTTAGAACATATAGGATTAGAATTTGCACCACAAAAGGAGAAGTGATCGAGCGGGCATTCGTAAGCTTTCCAGATACCATCTCTCACCCTTCTCTTCATTACCTTTCATATCTTTATTGCTTTCCCAGCTAGTTTTATTGCTTCCAAAAAAAAAAATATAATAACGATAAAAATACAGTTTGCAAAAACCCCTCTTGTGATGAGACTAAAAGGGGTGATGATTGATTAATCATGTTGGGTTGTGTATTGAGGCGTGACTTTTCTTGGTGTGAGACTTTGTGCAAATTGTGTTTGTCTTTGTCATCCATAGTTTCTTTGCCTTGTGTTGCATGCTAACTACCCCTGAGATTCATGTGGTTTGACTTGATTAACCTTGATGAATGGGACATACCTTGGAGTAAGTCACTTGACGGTGGTGGGTTTACCTGTGAGATTCTTCATCCTAATGACTATTCATTACATATAGTCTCTACTTCCTTTCATATGTGACTCCTCTATGATACATCTCTAGAACTTGGTCTTGTTCTCCTTGAAACTGCATTTACCAATTGCATGTGTTAACATGATTGAGGCAATTTTTGTTCACGAAGCCACATTAGCCAGAAAGCCACCCGTTGTTGCATGTTACCCCTTTGGTAGCCCTTTGTGCCTCTCCCCTTGTTGTTGTTGTTGCACCATATCAATTACACACCTGACCTGTGCATATTTCCTTCACCCTTGTCAAGATCTAGTGGAGCGACACTTCCACAATGTAGTTGGGTATATTTGGGGCATTTGATTATTCACTAGTGGCTCGTTTAGGGGGGAAATTGCAAACCGATTTTTGTACCCCCAACACTATCCAATGTGCATCCTTTTTGCTTCTCAAAAAAAAAGAAAAAAAAAGAGAGAAATTGCAAATAAAATGGGTTAGAGATTTTTGAAAGACTTGTTACCCGATTCGCAAATGTGTGTGAGGTGTAATCTTAGTGTTGATCGTGGAAGTGTTCTTGCTCCCTAGTCTTTGACTAATGGCTCCACTTTCCCCAAATTTTTCCACTTCTCACCCTTGCCCTCAGCCCTATTACATCCTTATCGCAAGCCCTCATGATTGACACATTACATATTGTATTTCTGCGGTGGAGAGTAGAGAATATTACCAAGCATATGCTAGTTTGCCTAATTGGTTAGAGTATTGAGTGTGCCCTTGTTACATATTTCAAACACATTAAGAGGAGTGTTCCACTTTGCCTTAAAACGAAGTCCTACCAGTCTTGCTTACTTACCATTTGTTGAGGAAGGTTATGTCCTACTATGTTTTTCAATATTGAGGTGTGTAGTGTGTTTCATTTAGGCAAGGTGATTCACGGATGACATTGCATACGTTCTTATTGAGATTATCTTGTACACCTTGACTTGACCACCTTCAATGCATGATTAGTGTGACTCGTTGATCCACCATTCTTTTCCTTGAAGAGGATGTGTTTAGAGGTCCACCACTCTACCTGATCTTTCTTAGTGTAGTCTTGCTTGGGGACAAGCAAGAGATAAGCATGGGGGCGTGATGAACCTCTATTTTGTCCCATTTTTAGCGCCTATTTGACCCACTTCCTCCCCCGTTATCACGTTTAATTGTATTAAGGAAGGGTCAAATCAGTCTCCTTTTGCATACTTTTTATTTATACAGCATCTTTCGATATTTTCAGGAATTTTATTGAAGAAACAGAAAGATGAACAATATTTAGCAGAAAGGAGTGCCAAGAAGGTGAGAAAAGCTGTGAAAAAGCATCTCACGGAAGCTTCGAGGAATCAAACACACGCGACAGGGCCAAACCACAAAGACCCCGACCAACCCAAGCCGCCCGCCACATGGCACGGCCTGACCGTGCCACGTGGCACCTGGTCGGTTCCGCAAGCTTGCTGTGGCGTTTTCCAGTATTTTGGCACGGTGGTGCCGTGCCTCAGGGCACGACCGTGCCACCCCCGTTCCGCGACGCGACTTAAATTTGCCTTCGAGGTTATTTTGTGGGCATCCTTAGTTTTATGTTTTAGTTTTCTCTCAAAACTTTCTCTAGGCGATTTTTAGGTTTATTTCAAGATTTACGTTTTTATACTCTTGAATCACACTGTTGGATTGAAGTTTATTCTATTGTTAATTCATTCGATTAATTCCAGGTTCTTGCTTCTAGTTCTCTCTCTCCTCTTGTTCTTAATTATTTAGGGTTTGGTTGTGATGTTTACTGAATTGAATATTGCGATTGTTGTGTTAAACATGATTGTAGGCTAAATCCTTCAACTTAGGTTGGGATTGACACCGAATATGTGTAGTTGAATCTTGTACTGGCCCAATCCCTGCTCCCCCATTATTTTGTGATTATGAATTCTACTATGCACGCCACATGCTCGATGAAATACTCGAAAGAACATTCATCCTTTTTATTTAGGGTTTAGGGGAGCATTGAGAGACGAAACCTTTACCTAGTGCGCCTTAGTAGACGATTAGGTTTTAACATGAAAATAGTTAGGATTCTAATTAGGATTTGAAATTGTAGATTTTGTAACCCTTCGACTCTTAGTCCTGTGAAAATAGGCGACTATAATTTTAGGATTAGTCTTCGACCCTTGAGAGATGGAGGAGATGGGCTTAATTGACAATTTATCCATTCATGATGCATGCCTGGAAGATGTTTGGTAGGGATAGTAATTGATTCGCTAGCATATTTGTGCTGTTAGTTCCAACCTGAGTGTTTTCTATTCTGCTGTTTATTTCACTTTTTCAGTCGCTATCGTTTCTTTTAGTTTAGTCTCCAACCCACGAGTTTGATTGCCTAGCTTGAGTGGTCTAATTAATTCTGGTAGTTGAAGTCAAGTTCCCTGTGGATTCGACCAGTACTTGCCGGTTGCTAGCTACAGTTATGCTGTGCACTTGCGGTAATTAAAACGATAACACTACTACAGTCACCAGTGAGGTTCACACTCCAAACGCATATCTCTATGATGGCCAGATTTAGTGTGAGGGATAGGGCAGAGGTAGAACTGATCTTGGGATATTAACCTCTTCACTTTTTATTCGTTATCTGCTTATCCCTTTATATAATAGCACAAAGCTCGTAACGGAAACAGGGAATTAATGTGGCTGTTTAATACTGAATTAAACATCTTGTAACTGTTGTATAAAAGGGGAATTATAGTGCCATATGTGACCATTGCTCTTTGGTCAACAGCTCCCCTTCGGTCACATAGACCACAAATCCCATGTTTCTCTGCCAATAAATCTCCTCACACTTCATACTGGGAATGGAGTGTGCGACCAGAAACAAACAAGCAGTGTTATATCAAGTCACCATTTAACTGACATAACACTTTCACCAAATACGATACCCCAAATCATCCTCAACATCACCAGTGGCATACACAGTCCCTTTATACCATATGATATCATATGATTATATACTCAATATAATCGCCCGAACTGATTTGGTGATGACGGACAGATTTTTCCTTAAACACTCATGAAATTCCATCTCAGCTTAACTGCTTTCCTAACGTGTTCTCGCTAAACCGTATACATCATGGCCCTTAAGAAACACATTAAGGTAGCATCATCAAGTTTCGACTTCATGTCACAGCTTTAAGTCAAAAGGGTCATCGTCCATAGGGTTAAATAGTAACAAGAGATAGGGAATTCAATTGTCACTCCATATAGTGATCGTCTTATAAGCACACACAGTATGAAATGTCTGTCATGGCACAGCTCCCACTCTTGTGGGTACGTCACTCCTTATGCCATGCGAATCGTCAGTCTAGATTTTCATACAAAAATCTACCATGAGTCACTAAATCAACATACTGAATGCTAATCTTGACACTCAAGATTCGGCTTTTAAGGCTTCAGTATGAAATCTTGCTTCATACGCGACTCCCTCGAATCTCATCTTAGACACACTAAGGCGATTATATTTATTTTACTCATACACTTTCAGAGTGAGTAATCAATATTGCACACTCAGTGCAAATACGATTCAGACTCATCCTACCCGCTACTCAAGCGTCAGGGCGATTGCCTGTGTGACAAGGCCAATCAAAAGCCTGTGACATGTCAGTATGCCTAACTTGTAACAATAAATTATAAGCATTTTGCTCATATGTAAAATAAACATGTCCATCACATGACAAGACACATCTAAGCACTTAACCTTATGATTTCCTAGACTCAACAAATGAGCTTTGAACACATCACTAGGAATAGGTTTAGTCAAGGGAACATAATCACCTTATTAGTGTATACATACCTCATGGCAATACCTTTGTCTCTATGGTAACAAGATACACAATCTCTCCGTAGTTAAAATTGTCGTGCA
The DNA here is from genome assembly GCA_002740545.1 of Lophocereus schottii. Taxonomy (NCBI): domain Eukaryota; kingdom Viridiplantae; phylum Streptophyta; class Magnoliopsida; order Caryophyllales; family Cactaceae; genus Lophocereus; species Lophocereus schottii. The sequence goes on from NCQV01041622.1 coordinate 8,272, forward strand.
GTTTTTGTTCCTTGCTGTACCATAACACGACTCCCCTAGTGCTCTTATCCGTTTGACACAAAACCAATGGTCTAGTCCATATAAATCTCTTCCTCAAGATTATGCCAGGGTGGAGGATCAATGAGTTCTTAACCTTGTTCTTGCCATTGAGTCCATCTCATCCCTCCTGGCATTCATCCACTATTTGTGATGTGGTGAATAAATCCCCTCTTGATAAGAAAACATAGGAAAATGTCCACTTTCATCCCCAATCCTTTGGATTCTAAGACCTTCATTATTTGTCTGCCTAGTTGAGAAATCCCTCCCCTTTTCTGTAAGAGGTATGGGACCATGAATCCCTCCCCCTTACTCTAAGAGGTATGGATTCCTGAGCATGGAGAGAACTATCCATTGGATATGTGGAATCCTAAACGTGTAGACTAACTATATGAGTAGGAACAGGAGAGTGAGGGCAAACCTTATTCTCAGGGTAACTCTCCTTAAAAAAAAATAAAATAAAATAAAAAAAAAAATTGGAGATTGAGGATGAATATTAGTCTCCTGAACAGACAAAACTTCACTATTGTACCATCCTCGATGCCTAAGTGAGAATTCAAATCCTCCCTCTCACCGAGAGATGGTGGAAGGTCTTGTTGTAACGCATACAAAGTGAGGTCCTTTTGAATTTCACCAAATGCTAAGGAACTCATCCTTAACAAAATTGACATTACGGGAATTCATTTCACGAACCTTCACGAAGAAGATTTTCACGATCTCAATTGGTTTGAAGAGTGCAAATACTCTATTCCAAATGAGTCATGCCACCGTTATAAAGTATAGGAACACATCAAATACTTAATAGTGTTGTGATGATAGGTACACATACCTATATCATAACATTTTAATGGTGTGCTCTCACATTCATAGACCCGCAAATGTGTGAAGTGAATGAATTCTAGGGAGTTGAAGCCCTCAAAGTCTTACCAAAAGACTTCATACTCGCTTTACTAGCTAAACTCAACTCACATCTGACAACTTAAGCCTAGTGAATTGGTCTTAGAAAGACTATATTTAGCTAGTTTGTCCAGTCTACCTTGACCCTCATGGTCAAGTCGAGCATGCCTAAAACAGATTCAAACATGAGGCAAAGGTAAAAAAAAAATGTCTTGCTTCATTCAAAGCGTTGAAACACTTTTGAATGTGTCATGGCCAAACAAATTGCCATTGTTTACGATACTTAAGACATCTAATTCCAAATAATGAGAAAACTTATCGCATAAACAAAAGACACAAGGGAATGTGGCACCTAGGTCCATAAAGAGCATTGTGAAGAAGCATTGCATTCTCCTCACGGAGATACGTCCTTAATTTTAAGGACACCTTCTTCACGGTCGTTACCAAAAACAAAAATGCGTGAACCTGCAGCGTAGCGATGAAAGTTCACGTTATCAACTCATTCCAAAATAAGTGCTTAGTTGCTCCCATGTTTACAATCCACTGAGGATCATAATGGGCAACTAATGCTTGGAAGCACACATATTATACAGGAGCAAATGTGAAAGAAAGTACCTTAATCGACTCAGGATAATTCCCAGCGTAAGGTCCCTTATTTCCATATTTATAGCACTCACACATGCTATTTAGCCTCTCTATATTTCCCTTAGCCTTTTTCCCTTATGCAATACCAACTTTAGATCAAGAATTTTATGAGGAAATTAATCTAAACGAACCTAATGTTAAACTAATCCCAGGTATACTCAACAGTGGGATAAGTTTTGGTTCCCTCACTAGATCGTCATTGATGCAATACAAAAAGTATAGCATTTTAATCAATCCATTCTCGAACCATTGTTGGTATGTCTTTAAATTTTCTCGATACTGCTCATTAACAGTACCATCTTTGCCATTCTAGGAGACTTAGAACCTGACGAGTGTGCTAACACTTCGCATTTACGCAGAAGAAACTGAATCTTATGACATTTTTTTTATTATAGTCAGTGCTATCAAGTTCTACATTGGTAAACAAATTACCAACCATATGTTAATTGCCATATCTGAAAGTATATATTAAAAGTCAATAGGCATATTTTCTAATAATTAAATTATCAAAAACTTCATTATTCATGTTGCATAATCGAAAATTTCGCTAAACTCATAATCATCACACGCAAACATGAATAAGAAGTTTTGACAATTTAATTATCACAATTTTTTCATAAAACAAAATTTATGGATAAGTTTATGTTAAACTAATTAACTCTTCAGAAATATCACAAAGATATTCAGTTTTAATCATGTAAAACGAACTTACACGAAGTTGTAACGTCATACAAAAGTTATCTAACTACTGGTATGTCATTTTACACTCTATAAATGACATATCAGCCATAAAATTCAGATTATTATATAAAATATATTTATACAATAAAATGAATCTATATATTGCGAAATATATCTGAATAATAACATGTTACAAAAGAAATACGTTACAGCCCAAGGAACATCATATAAGATACATTTATATAATTATAGGTGATATAAAACTTATTCAAATGCCACTCGCAAATTATAAAACACATTCATAATTTTTTATAAATTTAGATTTTATGAAACAGACTCATAAAATATTATTAAATTACATAATTAATAGGAACATGAAACAAATTCATATCCGCTAGTTTTGGGCCAGAATAAGTGCTAAAACAACTAGCAAATATACTACAACTCATGTAGTTCGTATATATAGAAAACACATTTATATAGAGCAAGTTATTGGTGATTAACATGAAACATATTCATTTAATCGAAAGCAACGAAATTGTAACATGAAATAAACTCAAATATTAATCGCAATTTATATAGAACAAATCCATATAATATAATGTAAATGAAATGAATTCAAAGTAAAAATCGCAAATTACATGAAACGTATTCATATAATCATGCAAATTTCAATTTTCATGAAACAAATTCATAAAATACCCTATATATTCAAAAAAGCATGAAACTTATTAATGTACAGCTAAAATAATCATTTTTGTTAACGAGGGTATTGACAGAATAATTCACTGACTCATAATTGTTCATGTTTATGTATTAAATCTTGAAACATATTCATATAATTGAATATTATATAAAACATATTTATATAATATAATTTATGAAACATATTCATTTATAGATCAAAGGGGATGTAAATATCACATAGATATTTATCCATGTAAAACTAATTTACATTTGAATACATATATGAAACAAATTCATATGTCATCATTAACCAACTCATATGTTGTTTGAAATACAAAACAAATTTATATTTCAACACAAAAGGTAACTATTGCAATTTGAAATATAAAACTAATTTATATTTCAATTGGCATGTGATAAATATTAAACATATTAATATAACAATAGCAATTTCAAGCATTCATAACTAATTAACAACATAAGATATGCCTCAGTGAAAGATGGTATCATGCCCAAATAATAAGAATGTCACCCTGAATAAAAATGGCCCAAATAATATACCATGTCTCAATAGAACTCGGGCGCCTTTTTTTTAATAAATATATATATCGGAAGCACAAAAAAAACACACAATGACGCTCGAGACCCTCAAACATTTTTATTTCATTCCTTCTTCGAACCCTTTACCTGGAAGCATCTGCCTCTCACAGTCTCTCTCTAGCCCTTAACCCTCTGCCTCTCTCTTTCTCAACCCCAATGATTGCTCTCGGCACTCAACCGAGACATTAGTTTTTCGGCCTCGACTTCGCCGTGCTCCCAGGCGGCCATGGTCGCCTTCGGTTCAAGGAATGACATCTAGAGACCGCCATACAACCCAAGTGATGAATCTGCCACACATGCGCTGTATTTACAAGCCTCATTTCTTCAGTTACTCATCCTCCGATGAAACACCACCACCATCGTATACATCAGCCGCCGGCGAGTCTCCAGAAGTCGTCCACTCGCACAACGTGCCAATCAGGCGGCCGCATGTGTGGCACACCCGCCACTCCGTTGGGTTATTTGGGTGCTCTTTCAACTGGAGGACGTAGATCGGCGAAATTGAAGGCTAACTGGAGGGAAAAAACAGCCAAAAGTCGTCTTCTTCGTCAACGCGTGACCTACACGCACCACCCCTCCAGGCGGTTTTGACGGGTCTCGGGTATTCCTCTTTGTCCATTTTCCATTTTTTTAATTTTGGTGTGGGTCTTTGGGGCTGGTGAGCTGAGTCGAGGCAGAGAGGTTGTGCTTTGGGTTATTTAGTTCTGGGGTCGGGGTCTAGGCTATCTTATTAAGCAAATGAAAACAACATTTTTATTCATCATGCATAAATCTAGAAAAATGACTTTGGCATGATACTGATGTATGCGATTTCCATGAGCATATAAAAACATTCAATTCATATATAATTGGGCATGTATATTCTAGAGCAGGAATGTATTAAGATCTCGTATAACCAAAATATGTCCCTTTCAATTCACACAGATTTTTTTTAAATCTGAGCATAAATAACAGATTATCAAATGTGGTATTTTCGCATCTGAGCATGAACGTATTAACAATTTTAACAATTTGCATAAACACATAGTTTTGCATTCTTGTATATAATTCAGAATCATGCTATTCATGGTGGCTACTGATACCACTGCTGGAAAAGTTAAGGACTTACCTTATTGCGGAAGCATTTTCCAAATCTTGCCTGCTGAATGCTGCCCACGATCATGGTGGCTACTAGAGTCACCAGTGAGGTTCACACTCCAAACTCATATCTCTATGATGGCTAGATTTAGTGTGAGGGATAGAGCAGAGATAGAACTGATCTTGGGATACTAACCACTTCACTTGTTATTCGTTATCTGCTTATCCCTTTATATAATAGCACAAAGCTCATAACGGAAACAGGGAATTAATGTGGCTGTTTAATATTGAATTAAACGCCTTTTAACTGTTGTATAAAAGGGGAATTATAGTGCCATAATGTGACCGTTACTCTTTGGTCAACATAACAAATTATAAAAATTTTAAAGCTAATTACGGAAATGTCATATATTATCCTTAATGTCGGTTTTTGTACCAACTTTTTCCTTGCAAAATAAGTATGATAAATAAACTGCCAAATTACAAAAAAACAATTTAAAAGATTACAATTATTGATTTCGACAACATCCTAATCAAACAAAGATACAGGCATTTATATCATCAATCATTGGCAGATCTACCACTGGGGAGGGGTGTCCATGGACACTCCTCTCCCCAAAAAAAATTAATGGCTTATTTTAAGTGTTGTTAAATTAATATATGTGAACAACTCTAAATTAAGGTCCAAAAAATTATATACACTCTTTAAATATGTTCAGCTTAAATATTGATATTTTTTTTTTTAAATATCAAAAGTGCAATTATAAAGTTGGAATTTAATAGAAAGGTAAATTAAAATAAAATTCAATCAAGTCTTAATTTCTCTCCCCTCTCTTGTCTGGAGTTTAAACTTTTAATTTAATCTAATTCTAATATTTTTAATTTTCCTTTATTGTTATTATTTATTTTTTCAACTGTTTAGTTTTAATTTGTTCTCAACGCAACTTTTTATTTAATTTGGTACTGGTGATTGATTTGAACTTGATGCTAGTTCTTTTTTTTCCCCTTTTGATGCGATTAAATAGTACAGATTGCTTATTCGTAGTTGTATTTCATGTTTGACTGGTTCATTTCATGTCTTAATTTTTTTGGTTTTATTGTTTGGTAATGATGATCTGTCTTTTGTAACTAACGGTTTTAGTAAATGCTACATAACCGTAACATTTTTCAATTTCGGCGCAATTTATATATCAAATTCAAAATACGAAAAACCGCAAAGAACAAATGTCGTAGTAAGGTATCATAGTTTTTTTGAGTAAAAAGGTAGGGTATATTATTACTGTTTGTACAAAATAGTTTAATATAATATGTATCATACAATTACTGTTTTTATTGATATTATATGTTTACAATAATATTAATAGATGAAAACTCCTGTTTTAAACATCTAAATCTATCACTGTCATCAAACTGATCTGCACACAACAATGCAAGGTGCTTATAATCAAATATGTGACAAAGGTTACATTAAAGTTGCTATCAGGTGTAAAATCGTCGGACCATGAAGTTGATACCTAACAAAAATTTTGAACAAAAGAACTAAATGAAATAAAGAAAATAGGACCCTGATAAAACTAAAACTGACAAATGCAAAATTAAAATAGCATGTGAACAATGTCACGCAAGTCAACATAGGGCAGCTGGCGTGCTGCCTGCTTCTATAAAGCCTATAATTAAACAGGCCGCATTCATAACTGTCTGATAAGGGAAACGAAGGCAGCAGACATCCGGACGAGACTGTTTCTGCAGCTGCTATTTAAGAGTGAGAATTATTTTCTCTAAAAATTATTATGATTGAAAACATTTTTTAATCACTAAGTGAATAAATAATTTTTCACCGGGATCACTGACTGACGTACAAAATGAATTGGGAGGTGCAGTGGGCGAGTGTTGAAACAGCAAGCAGTGTCTGTCATTTTATTAGTCTGCCAGCGATACCTTGTTGGTTTCATCTGATTCTAAAAAGCGGGAACCTGTTTGTCCAACATGACGTGACGTCGGCTCATTTACTGCCTTTTATTTTTTATTTTTTAAATAGCTTTCAGACATTTAATTATTTCAATTTTCATCAGAGCTGAACTAATATTACTATATGAAGGGAAAATTTGGAAGATTCTATGATAATCAATTTTTTCCAATTATTGTAATTGAGTTTAATATTAACCTTTGATTAATTATTAATTAATCATAGCCTTTGATAATGTAAGAAAATATCGGCTATAGAAGGTTAGCAATGGCTGATAATTCATCCCGTTTCCCTCCCTTTTTTGTCTCCATTTATTTTCTATTTTATAATTTTATACGGTGCGAAACTAAGAATGCAAAACCCAGGTAAGCGATTGTCTACAAATCCTTGTTTAGATTTCAGAGCTTGACCTTCGTATTCCTTCAACATGGCAGCCATGGTCGAGTTTGTGAGAATTCTCTGTCCTTCCATTGTGAGTAAACATATGCATTACGTCTGTCCCCTCACTCCCTGGTTGCGCTATCTATTACTGTGCAACCCTCAATTAATCAGTTAATTCATCCAATCAAGAGAGATTGAGAGGCAAAAAAGATCTGAAACACCCTAAATTGTTTTGAAGATGCCAAACTCAATGTTCAAATTAACACAAAGTAAAAACCTCAATTTTTATGTGATGATAGACATTATTCAACATGAGCAATTCAAAACTAATCGACACATATGTTTAATTACCGTTTACTTAAACCAATAGAAATTCCAATTTGATACCAACCTTGGTTAAAATTTGTTGCATTCTTGTTAGAAACTAATAATCTAAAAACATCTTGATATTAAAGTTCTAAAATCTTCTAAAGTATTCCGCCATCTTCTGGATTATTCTAAAAGCTTCCCAAACATTCTAGAATCTTCCAAAATATTCCAGAACTATCTCAATAGTTGTAGAGGCCTCCGAAGTACTCCAGAGGCTTTTAGATTCTTCTAGAACTTTCTGAAAGAATTCTCTAGAATGTTCTATAATATCTACATTTTTAAATATTTAGAAAATCTAGATAATTCTAAAAAAAATATCCTAGATACTTGTAATATAATATCTAGATGTTTGGAAAGATATTAGGATCGAAGGTTGTAGGATCTTAATAATAGTCGTAGAATCAAATTAATCTAAAGACCTATCTACGCTGACAATAAACTAAATTAACGGGATCTCCTCAAGTACATGAGGAGAGATTGAGTAAATTTATAGACCAACTACTAGAACAGGCCTGCCGCTAGAATAGGCCTTTCAGGCCACACTAAAGTTCTCCAACAATGGAAAAAATAAAATGAGAATGGTTACAGAAGAAAGTTTCCCCTAAGGAAAGGAACATCTAATAATCATAGCAGGGTGAGAGTGAGAGGAAATTATAAAAATCAAGGGAGCCGTGAGAATGAAAAAAATAGGCTCATATTGCAGAATTTGAAAAATGAGCAATCACAATACAAATTATTGTCGGCATAACTGTAGAAGACGCACATGACATACACATCACATACGAGATTGCGAAAATTAACAATGAGAATTGGTCAACTCACTGAAGAAGGTAACTCTGAAAATATCTTCTACTCTTGCCTAAATAGTGAGGAAGAGTCACTAGATTTTTGGTATATTGATGGTGGTTGCTCAAATCACATGGCTGGAGATAAAAACTCCTTCATTCGACTACACGAAAGTATAAAATCAAACATCACTCGTGGTGATGGGAGAATACAAGAGGTCGTTGGCAAAGGGACGATTGTCATGAAAGCTAAAAACAACTCAATTAATTACATTTAAAATGTCTTATAAGTCCCTGGTCTAGCCCAAAATCTATTAAGTGTGGGCCAGTTAATACAAAAAGGCTATTTGGTGACATTTGATAATGACAAATGCCTCATATTTAATAAGGAGAAGAAGCAGCTACTAGCCTCCATTGCAATGGCGCAAAATAAGATCTTTCTTCTAAAGATGCCAGCAAAACAAAAGGTAGCTCTTAGCTCCTTCATATAAGATATGGCTTTATGGCATCACACGTATGATCATCTAAAACTTGGTAGTCTTATAGTTTTAAAGCGAAGAAATATGATCATTAGTCTACCTACAATAAATGCCGACAAAAGTATATTTGAAGGTTGCATTACGGGAAAAATGCATAGATTTTCATTCAATAAAACTTCTTAGAGGGCTAAAACCCCACTTCAACTAGTCCACACTGACATTTGGAGCCCAGATTGTACTCCCAACCTGGGAGAAAAAAGATATTTCCTATTATTCATAGATAATTACACTCACATGATGGGGGTGTACTGCATTAAACAAAAATCACAAGTCTTCTCTTATTTCCTATAATTCAAGTCCTCACAGAGAGACATAATGGGCATATTCTAAAAATTCTAAGATTTGACAGTGGAAGAGAATTTAATTGGAATGAGTTCGATAACTTTTGCAAAAAGAAAGGTAGTAAAAGGGTGTTCACAGTCAGTCTCACACCTCAACAAAATGGTGTTGCACAAAGAAAGAACATAATAATAATTGAAATGGCTCATAATGTTGCAAAGTAAGAATTTGTCAAAATAGTTTTGCGCTGGAGCGGTAAATACTGCCATCTACATCCTTAATTGTTCTTCTACGAAAGCAGTGCTCAACAAGACATCGCACAAAACATGGTTCAAGAGGAGGCCCAAGGTAGATCATTTCAAAGTTTTTGGGTGTATTGCATATTCGCACATCCCAAAAGAGAACAGGGAAAACGTGGATGGTAAAGGAGAAAAATGCATATTCATTGGCCATAGCGATGAATCCAAGGGGTGTCGTATCTACAATCCAGAAACTAAAAAGTTAATTATTTCAAAAGATGTCATATTTGATGAAGCATCCAAATGGATTTGGCCAGATGATCTAGCCAATCAATTAACTCAGGAAAATTTTCAAATTCGAGGAATTAGAGAAGAAAGGCCTCTTGATGTGGGTCTATCTTCACTCGCAAGACCATCTTCAAGTGACTCAAGTTCTTCAAATCCTACTCCAGAGTTTAGTTCATTAAGTTCTCCTCAACCCATTCGGAGGACTCAATGAGAAAGATGTCCACTAACTTATCTACAAGACCATGAATGTGGCTAGGTAATCATAGCATTCTTTGCTAGTGAACCACAAACATCTCAAGAAGCCGCCAAAGATAAAAGATGGATTGAGGCAATGAATGAAGAAATCAAAATGATTGAGAAAAATAATACTTGGCAATTGGTGTTTAAGCTTTGAGGTAAAGAAATCATCAAAGTTAAATGGGCATATAGAATCAAATACAACGAAGATGGCTCGATTCAAAAGTGTAAAGCCCGTCTAGTTGACAAAGGGTATTCACAATAGTTTGGGATTGACTTTGATGACACATTTGCTCCTATAGCTCGCATGGAGACCATAAGAACAGTATTTGTTGTAATAGCACAATTGAAGTTACAGCCCTTTTAACTTGATGCCTAGTCAGCATTTCTAAATGGCAAGCTAGAAGAAGAGGTTTATGTTGAATAACCTCAAGGGTATGCATTCAAAGGTCATAAAGACAAGATTTATACAGTAAACAAAGTAGTATATGGTCTTAAACAAACACCACATGCCTAGAATAACATAATTGATGGGTATCTATTTCAAAGTAAATTTATAAACAGTCCAAGTGAGCCATCCTTATATATCAAGACCCAAAGACAAGATCTTCTAATTTTGTGCCTATACGTTGATGGTCTTATATACACTAGTACAAATTAAAGGATGATTGAAGGATTCAAGAAGGCCATGAAGGCCAAATTTGAGATGACAGATTTAGGATTAATGAAGTACTTCCTTAGCATGCAAGCAAAGTAAAGCCCAAGTCAAATATTTACCTTTCAAGAAAAATATGCAGAAGATCTCCTTAAGAAGTTTAACATGGTTGACCACACGCCACTATCGACACCTATGGCAACAAATGAGAAACTTTCTAAGTATGAGGACAAAGAGAACTTAGATAGATCAACTTATCGAAGTCTGGTTGGATCAATAATCTATCTCACTAGTACCTAACCAGACATAATTCATGCCGTCAGCAATCTCTCGATTCATGAGTCAGCCTAGTGAAGCTCACACTATTGCAACCAAGAGAATACTGAAGTACATCAAAGGTACGAAGAATTATGGCCTGTTATACAAGATGGATAAAGACTCAAGTTTTGCTGGGTATACAAATAGTGACTGGAGCGAATGTGTAGATAATAGAAAAAGTACAAGTAGATATGTGTTTCTACTAGGCTCCAAGGCCAGCTCCTGATCATATAAGAAGGAAGCAACAACAACACTATCTTCAACGTAAACAAAGTATTAGCGCAACATGTAAAGTAGCATGGCTCAAAAGAATATTGGGTGACCCACATCAAGATAACAAAGAACCAACAACACTTTTCGATGATAATATGTCAACGATAGCAATGACAAGGAACCCAGTCTTCCACAACCAAGCACATTGAGATCTGACATCAATTTATTCAAGAACTCATGGACAAAAAGGAGATCAAGCTATAGTTTTGTAGAACAGATGAGCAACTAGCAGATACATTCACAAAGGCAATCTTAAGTGAGAAGTTCATCCATTTCAGGTAATAGCTCAGAGTACAAAGATGTTTCTAGAATAAAGGGGAGTATTAGAAATTAATAATCTACAAACTTCTTGATGTTAGGGTTCTAGAATCTTCTAAAGTATTCTGACATCTTTTGGATTATCGTGGAGCCTTTCGGGATATTCTAGCTACAACCTTCCAAAATATTGCAGAGCCATCCTGATAGTCGTAGATCTCTAGAGTTTTTTAAATCCTTCTACAACTTTCTAGAACAATTCTCTAGGATGTTCTGTAAGATCTATATTTGTAAATATCTAGAATATCTAGACAATTCTAAAAAAAAAATCCTAGATACTTGTAATAAAATATAAGGATATTTAGGAAGATATCAGGATGGAATGTTATAAAGCTTAATAATAACCATAGAATCAAATCAATCTCCACTGTCCATTGAGAAAATTGATGTCTATAAATACCCTCAAGAAAGGTTCATTTGTAACAAGAAAAAACAAACAAAAAAAAAAGAAGCAAGCATTAAGTAATATAAAGCATCTATTCCTACAACTCCTATCTTTCCCTTATTCCAGTTCTAACTCACATGTTCTATTCTCCCACCATAACCACAACTAGTCCTATCTTCTATACATCTCCAAAAACATTTTCCAACAATTTTTATCAGTGAGATTTTGTCA
>NCQV01041927.1:1693-12926 GCA_002740545.1 Lophocereus schottii
AGTACTGCAGTATCATTCAACGGTCAGACCCAATAGGGCTGCCGAGTTCTTACAAGATCTCCAAGTTAATCCACTTGATGTAAGGCCAGATCTGATAACGAAAAGATAAGACTCAAAAGTCAGAATCACAATAGCAAGCATGCAAACAATCCCATGATAGCAATATTGTTTTTTCCAGCTCCCTTCTGATCACCAAGATTTCAAGTTCATTTAGTCATATACTCTCCCTCTCTAAATATCGAGACATCACATGACAACATTGATAATAATGGCCTAATTTAATCCAAGATCCACAGACTTGGGTGCCAAATCCCATGGTCAGTACATGTGATTGTGAACATCCTTTAACAGAGATCACGAATATACTTTCCAATTTGCATATCAAGATCCTGTGTTACTGAAACTTGAATACAAGTGTAACAAGTGTTCGCGTGAGATTCAAACTAGCTCATTCTCTGAAAAAATTTGATTGCCCTTCGTCTAATATGAAGTCTCAAGCATCCATGTCTTATCAAACTAAAATGAGAAGTCCATACAACATAGCTCCAGTGTCCTATTTATAATTATTGGTGAGTAGTAAAATTTGTTTAATGCATATAGTATTCACACCAGATAGACAAGCTAACCCAGAAATAAGGATTTGACAAGGGTACTTTGAAGGATTTTTGATAGGAGAACAAACCGCAATTAAGCTGAGAAAAAAAGAATGTAAAAAATATACAACCACTACATGGTGCAAGAAAGCAATTGATTTTCTGGGAAATTCTGATTTTATTGAATACCTCTTAAATGTTAGTTAACAATACCTTTAGATATAGAATGCCGCGGAAAATAGGTCATCTCATTGTCCTAAAGTTAATATATTTCGCAAATAAGAAAATAGAGATAGGGCGCAAACCTCTTAAAAGATTATCATAATATTCCCATCAAAATAACTGAAAAATAGAAAGAACATGGATACCTTAGGATACTACTCCTGAAATACTACTTTAAAATAATCTTTCAAAAAACCAAGGTTTTACAAATTGTAAACAGATAAGAAATAAGAAATAGTAAAAATTGACAACCCATAGTACTTTACTTTGTTCTCCCCCCCGCCCCCGGATTATTTGCATCAAGTTTAGGAATGAGACTTTCAATATCATGATGAGTACCAGCTATGGCCTTTACCTCCGAAACAGCCTGTCCGGTGAAAACTTTCGCATAGGCGACTGTAGACACAACCCACGGGCCTATTTCACTTAGACCATATCCAGAAGATCCCCTTCGTCCATTTGATGCACTGTTCACAGTTACATGTAGCATTAATAATCATTAGGGAAAGGCGGAGTGAAACAAAAGATGAAATCAATTTTAAACAGAAAAATACAAATAGGTAATATGCATAACCTGGCTGCACCATTTCTCATCATCTACTTCCATTACTCATGGTTCTTTCGGGTTTATAGCCATTGCCTGAGACTGACCACAGTACAAACAAAGCGATGCTCCAATTTCAGAGGATTCGGGAAGACAATGGATAAATTCTGATGAAAAGTCAGAAGCAAGGCCTGCAATGTACCATGCAGCTATTTAGATTCAATCGGAAGGGCAACCGCAATTCAACTGGGGAACCAGATCCATCTTTCAGCAATAAAATAGCCCGTTCCCCGAAGTCAGCCAAAATCGATGGCAATCATTTAAAATTCAATGAAAAACTATTTATAACAAATCAGATGCATTGGCTCAAAATGTGAATAGGCAGAAAAGAACCAAATCAATACGCTAGAATTCCGCAGGGAGAAGTCCTTTGGGTGCCGGGAGGGAAGATGATCATGGGAGGGAAGATGGCCCATGCAAACACTCATGGATTCCAGCACAAACATGGGTCCTAGCATAATTAATATGTTGGATTAGAAAACTTGCATAGGGAGGCATCACCATCTCAGACCTCCTCCCCCAACATTTCTGTTTAACTACTGGAGCGAAGCGTGTAGACAAGTCAAATCCGTGCAAACTTACCCCTACGATTTAATTGCAGAGAGGTTTTTCCATCAGAACCTAGATTTCAAAGGCATTGGTGGTTTACTTACCATAAAAGGACAAGTTCGTGAAATGTTTCCCTTCGGGGGCAAAATAACTCAAGGACGAAAAAAATTCTCGATAGTGATTTTCATAGCTACCCAGAAAGTGGCCATCAGAATGCTAAACCTCGATTAAAAGAAAACGAGTAGTATGAATGCAGAGCTGCCATCCCCTCTCCCCTAGTTAGAGAAGAAATTCTATGTACTTCCCCACTACGGAATTATACGAGCCTCCTCTAGCTTATGAAGTAATGAACTTTTAAACACATGCAACTCTTGGGAGTGCAACATCAGAATTCAGCAGTGAACCCTAGAGTTTAACACAAGTGAGAGATCTCAGTGGTAATTGACCACATGTTTACGAAGATTTTCCAAAGCGTTTTTGGACACCAATAATCCATAATTTGGGGGCATCAGATATCAATTCACTAATCTATGCCTTTGAAACAGCATCCAAGACCTGTACTTTGAGGCAATTATTTTGTACATACAATCACTTATTCAAACATACATTGACTTAGTTATTTAATGATCTTATACCTTACATATCACATAAATGATAGTACTGGGAAATATGGAGGAAATATATCACCTACATATAATAAGTGCCACATCAAATTTTTAAGTCAAAGTGTCCATAACTGAGTGTTCCGATAAATAAAGTAAATATCCCTAAAGTTCAGGGATGCAATGTCATCGACCAACAGATATGGCAATATGTTATCACATGAAAATAGTGAGCAAAGTGAAGGAAAATATACTATTTATATGAGACATAAGCTAAAAAATCATCAAATCACTAAGTCAAACATAGTTTAACTGAAGGACAGCAGATACAGAATGAATACCCTTAAAGTAGGTGCTATTCGTTTAAGTATGGATCTTAGTTACATAATTCAGTAGCGCCCTGGATCCACAAGCTGGGAACCTCATCCCAATTAGCAACTTGATGTGCTGGATCACATCCCAAGTTTAATGCTTGCCAACCCAAATTTGATGATGAACACTCAACGAAACCTCAAAACAGGTATCGATATGGAGAAGCTAAAACGTCACTTTCTATTCACTGTTCCCCAAGTATAATTTAATAGCATGCTTCATTAGAAGCCCTCTCTCCACTTTCTTAGTTTTCTCCTTTTAAAATCAGATCACTTTCTTAAATTATAGTGAATTATTCCCATCAGACACTGTTCTGTTTATCTTTTACTCCTCCATCATAGCTTATTAAATAATTAATATTTTTAGTAAGGTTCAGTATCTTCATTCTGGTTAGAGATCTAAACAAATGTTAACAGCGAATTATGATACTAACTAGCATCTGAATGGACCTACCCCCGCAATCATGGAATTGCAAGTTCTGATGCCAAACTCATTCTTCGATCCCGAGTGATCTCTAATCCTGTAAGGTATGTATTATTGGTATCCAATACCACCAAAATACGGACCATTGGCTTCCAAAAGCCCTTTTCCAAAAAGCACAGACTTAGGATGAAACACATATGAGTCACAAAGTCTCTTTGCCATATTAAAACATTACAAAGCTTCAATCCAACTTTTTACATAGAAGTTAACTATACACATTTAGATACAGATACTTCCCACTATCTTCAGCTGTTTACCATTTAAAATGGCTCACATTTAAATGTTGTACTGTGGACATAGGATGATTGGGAATATAAGATATAAGGTTACAAAATCCATGCAAAAAATCAATCTTTCAAGCAAGTAGAGACCAACGTAAGTGTGCTCAACATAGGAGCTTTCAACCAAGTAAAGACATTCACCAACTGCCTGAATTTATACCAAATTGGTACCAAATAGACACCAAGCCACATAGCAGTTTTCAAGCAAGGACTTGCATGACAAAAGCCAGCATTAAGTGGCCAAGCTGTGACACCAAATTGATGGCAAAAGGGAGAATTCGCGCTCAAAAAATCAATAATACTCACATTTCATAAATTACAAATCCAAAATACATCACACAAGGTCCCCATTTTATAAGCTAATACATCACTTACAAAAAAGTTAACTTCCCGAACACAGTTCTAAATAAATATGGAAAATAAAATATGAAATAACTAACAATTAATATTTATTCCCATTAACCTGAGGAGTATGCCTAAAATAAGTATAAGACTGCAAAGCAGATCCCTAACCCAGGTCTGTCAGATTTAAGCCTCAAGCTCAGACAGTCAAACTCTTACTATGGGTGGACCTCTTTCATTTCCCCCTTCTTAAAGCATAAGCTAATAGGAATTAACATACTGGAGTCAGCAATCACTTCATCTTAATTTTCTACACCGCAATCCCAGAGAAAAGACCATCAGATACATACAAAGGAGTAACAGAGTATATTTCTTTTTCTTGAAAAACAGAGGCAGAGAGATGGACACATGGACGCAATTCACCCATTACGATCTAGGGATATCAGCTTACCTAGATATCCAAATAAAGCTACATGTCAGCATCTGCAACTTACCTCCTTTCAGCCAAAACCAGCGCTGAGAACTTAACATGTCAGAATCATGAACTGCTTTTCTTGTCTCTGTGTTTCCTAAAATATTTTGGCTTTGCGAACATATCCAACCCCCCCACCCCTCCACCCCTCAAGCGAAGGGAACGAAACTTCTTACAAAACTGGAATCAAAATAAACTAAAACTAAGACAACCGAAAAACTACCAGAAAAGTAGGAAAATATGAAAGCTGTTCATACATTCATAACAGTAAATCAATAGAGCTGATCAACATGCAAGGTAATTTACCTCCAAAGGACAGGCATAGGTGTGAAACTAATCAACAGTTGCACTCACAATGGCCAAATCAGAGATAAGGTGCTGGGCCAGTGATCTTGGAGTACTATTCTTCAGAAAGAACCCACTTCATTAATTAGCACAACTTGGCCATCCTCATCAGGACATAACTTGGCAACAAATTGCCCACATCTCTCTAAAACAGCTATCAGAGAAGCGCAGCTCGTGAATCTAATATTAAGGAAGAGTTTGCGAACTACTTTGAGTGTGACATCTGAACCATGAACAGGGATCACATTTTATCTACTAATGATACGAGCTCTCGTGCAATCTTGCCTCTAAAGATGCTCGTAAGCAATCGTCTCACAATGCAAGCTGCTTATGTCTCTGAAGCTTGAGCCACACTTTGGAGGAAGGAACTCCCAGATCAGGGGCATTTTCAGAAATCTTTCAAAACAAATGGCTGCAGTAAAAATAAATACGAACTCCACATAAATCACACAGAAACAAAAGTATACTTATCTCCTCTGTTTGAACAAGCAAGGTGCCAATTGACCGCAAAACTGGGTTCATCTTCCACATTATTTTTTGGATACTTGTATAACAAAACAGCATTCTTCCCTATATAAAATGTCCTTTTAGGGTCTGTTCGTCATGAACATATTGAACTTGCTACCTACACCAACATGCTCCAACCTGCAAACAACTAGTCAAACCTGTTTCAATATGCTCCAACCTGCTCAAATATACTAAAACCTGTTTACTGTTAGTCAAACGTGTTCCAACCTATTCCAAACCACTCACAAACTTGCTTCTAAAGTGCTCCAATCTAGTCAGACCAGATCCAATCTACTCTAACCCGCTTTCTACTGGTCAAATTTGCTTAAATATGCTCTAACCTGCTCCAACAAACTAACCATTCCTCCATTATGCTCATAACGAACAAGCCCTTAGTATATTTCCTTCTTTGTCATCCTCTCTCATTCTTAATACATGGTAAAAGCTAAGACTTTTATAAGCCAAAAGTATTCCAAACAGATTAACCCATGCTTTGATGAGCCTCCATTGAGATTATAAGAAACTGGACAAGACTGAACAAGATAGAAAGAAAACAAGCACATGGAAAACCTTGGTACCTTCTAATTGTTTATCAATCAAAAGCATATACAATTATACATGGATCATGTATCCATGCAAGTGGCATCAAAGAGTTTCCCTGATCATTTCCCCCTTCATTAGTCACTCCCCAATGCCATCCCCCACTATCATCGTCGAACATCTTTAAATGAAAGCACAAATTCGTGGCAGGGGCATACCATGTTCTCTGGCAAATCATACCAGGTGTGGCTATTAGCAATTTAGCATATTAGCCTCATATAGTCCAAAACTGCAGTTGCGAGAGATGGGGTTTTTAATTATGTGAAAAGCACACTACTGGAAGATAAGCTACGGACTACTTAGCAGCTAGGTTATGAAATCTGGAAAGAGCAAATCCCTTTGCTAATTCCTGAAGAACTTAACTGGTACGAAATTAACCTGAGGGGTTCAGAAACCAGAACCAGGCTGCCATTAGATTGTTACATGTGACAATGGTGGAACGTCACCATTCCCTGTCCTAGTTATTCCTCCATTGAGTGGAGGTTTGGCAATCTCTTTTCCTGTTCCCTCCTGCCCAGCTATGCATGGAACTCTAGAACTTGACATGGGTTACTCTTTCAATTGCGGTGTAGTGCTGGCATTCCCTAGTTACTGCACCATTCTCCTCCAGGTGATCATCACAAGACTTAGGTTTTTTTAAGTCTTTTTTTTAAAAAAAAAAAAAACAAGGGGAATAAGTCTTAGTATTTTTCTCAAGGGTATATCCACTATCTTACTTGCACAAAGCTTCAGTATTTTCCCAAGGGCATGTCAACTCTCTTAGCTCGCATTGCAGGATCTCAAACTGTGTAGTATAACTGTTCTATGCTTTTCTATTTAAAGAATGAAGGGTGTGCGTGGACATGACAGAGAACCAAGACAGATGAAGAATACTATAAGTTTAATATATGCAACAAGAACAAAAACAAATGTCCCACCTTGCTATTAGTGGAATAAGTATGTCCCACCTTGTTATTAGTGGAATAAGTCATTCCAACAGTCCTCGATAGCTGCAACAACCTTTTTCTGTTTGCAACAATGTCTGAGAACTATCTCCCAAGTACAGGCTTTTGGTGGCAAAAGCTTCTGCAGCATAAACTGTAGAATTCTGGAAGCAGCTAACCATCTCTTACGTTTACCCAATCGTAAAACAAACTCATCCAGAAACTCCTTCCCATCTTGAGGAGGGTCTACCTTGTCTCTAAACGCCCTTAAAAAAATGTCACAAGTATATGCATCTGGATCACAACCCTGATCCAACATGCAATTCAAAAGATCAATGGCTTGAGAAATGTCATTGGTATTGCATAAACCATCAAAAAGTATATTGTAAGTAACTAGATCTGGTTTGGATTTACCACCCTCAAAAAGCATCTCATTGAAAACTTTTAAACCTTGGTCAACTAAGCCAGCCCTGCAGTAACCATGAATCAACGAACTATAAGTGACAGCATCAGGTTTGCATCCGCTGCCAATCATATGACTCCACACTTTTATGGCCTCGTCAAGTTTTCCTTCCTCACATAAGCCATCAATAAGAACACTATAGCAGACCACATTATGAATACAACCATTGGCTTCCATCTCCTTCCACAGGAGAAGCGCCTCATGGCTATTACCTACTTTAAAGTAGCCTTTCATCAAGGAACTATAAGTAAAAGCATTAGGAGTGAGGCCCTTATCAACCATCTCAGATAAAATTTCTTTGGCCTCATAAGGTTTTCCAGCTCGGCATAGACCATCAATAAGTACACTATAAAGGATAGTGTTAGGTTTACATCCTTTTGTGATAAGGTCCTTCCACAGTTGCATTGCCTCCTCAAGCCTTCTCTCCTTGAACAACCCACTAAGAAGAGATGAATAGATATATTCATTTGGATGCAGTCCCCTCTTCTCCATAAACAGCAACAGAGTAGTGGCATCTACTGCTCTTTGTTGCTTAACAAGCCCATTAACTATAGTTCCGTATGTAACATCATTGGGTAGGCATTTGTTCGATACCATGTGATTCAACAGACTAACTGCCTTGTCCAACTTCCCCACAGAGCACAACCCATGAAGAAGGGTATTGTATGTGACTTCATTGGGGATACAACCCTTGAAAAACATGTTCTCCACAAGCTTAGCTGCTCGAGCCAAGTCACCTTTCTTGCAAAGCCCGTTGATCAGGACATTAAATGTCACTTGACTAGGAAAGCATCCCTCTATCTGCATCTCATCCAACAATGAGACTGCTTCATCAATTCTTTCATTCTTACATAAGCCATCCATCATAGTACAATATGTAAAAACATCTGGGACACATTTCCAATTGGGCATTTCCCTAAATAATTCCACAGCCCTATCAATCTTTCCTAGCCTGCACCAAGCTTTGATAACCAAATTGAAAGTCAACACATTGGGTACTATATTCTTACTTCCAACAACATTATAATAAAAATCCAATGCCCTATTGAATTGACCCCTCTGAATGACCACATTTAGAACAGAATTAAACGATTGAACTGTGGGCTTACAGTTGAATTCAGCAGCCATTCTCTCAAACAATTCAAGGGCTTTTTCAGGCATATTCGCTTTCCCATAAGCCTTGAACACAACAATGAAATCTCTTTCCCTGAACACTCTCCCTTCCCGATTCATTCTATTGAAAACCCTCTCCATTGACTCAAAATTGCCCGAATTAGCGCAACTCCCAATGAGAGAATAAAATGTAGAATCACCCAATTTATAAGAACCCATTTTAGGGGACGAGACGAACATATCATCATTAATTGGTGATTGAGTGACACCGCAGCCATTTTCAGCTTGAAATTCGGAAACTTTGTGCGCGGCACTGCGAGGAGTCGAACAAGAAGAGTATAAGGAAGAAACTAAAAACTTACATGGGATTGAACACAAAATGTAACTGAGCTTCTTTGTGTTGCAATTGGTCATGAACATCACAATCTAGACACTCGATTTTAGGGTTTCCGCTCAGAGTTCACAACAAGGTATTGACTGATGAGGCTCGTCATTCCTCTGTTCCAAGACTCGATTGGAGCAATAGTTCAGTTGGGCAAATCAACTCTTCCTCTTCAGTGCCGGCCTATTTCTCTTGCATCAGTGCGTTTCATTCCACCGGCTCGTCGCGAGGGAGAGAAGATTTGCAGAAAAAGGAAGTCGAATTCGGGGGCATTGAACTGCCAATTTGGGCTGATTGGATTTGTGGTAGGGCAAAAACCATTTTTCAATCAAACACAATCCTCTGTCGACCAATACAGCAATACTGGCGGGCTGTGCACTGCAATCGCCTTCTGTTCATATGCATGCCAAGGGCTATTTTATTTTGAAGTAGTTTGTGCCTGTGCTTATGTACAGAATTGGCACAACAAAAGATGAAAAATTATTTTTTAAGGAAAATAATTTTCCCTCAATTGAAGAAAAATGACTTTTTTTTGAAAAAATATAAAGTTGGTTTTCTTGCTTCAATTCTTTGAATGATATGATTAGCCAAAATTTAGTTGTAAAATTTAATTTAAACAGTTTGGATCGAAACTTGAGTATTCCATACGAAAGATTAAAATAAACTTAAATTTAGATTTTGAACTCAAATTTCTTTTATTTGTTCAATATTTATCTCCGTCATGATAATTTAATCGATATTTTGTGCCACTAAAACAATTCGGTTTAGTCGCCACTAAAATAATTTCAACAGTTTAGATCGAAATTTGATCATCAGGTTAAAAAAAATCAAAATAGGCTCAAATTCAGATTTTAAGTTCGACATTCTTTCATTTGATCAATTTTTTTCCACAACAACAATTCAATTAATATTTTTCGTCACTTAAACAATAGAGTCAATATTTTTCACCACTAGAACAATTTTAACAATTTGAATCCAAACTTGACCATCGTATAAAAAAAATGAAAATAGGCTCAAACTCAGATTTTGACCATGATATTCCTTCATTTGGTCAGCAATTTTCTCCCCCATGATAATTCAATCGACATTTTTCGCCACTTAAATGATTCTGTTACTTTTTTCGTCACTAAAATAATTTCAACATTTTATATCAAAATTTGATTTTCTAATAGGAAATATTAAAAAGAAGCTCAAATATGAATTTGAAGCTTAACATTTCTTCATTTGGTCAACATTTATTCCTGCTACAACAACTCAGCTGATATTTTTCACCACTTAAATAATTCAATTGATGTTTTTCCTATTTTCATGGTAACTAATTTATCTTATACTAAACGACGGAAAATGTGACATGAAAACCAATTTTCCTTGGAAAAACATTTTCCATGGAAAATATTTTCTGAGAAAACTATTTTTCTTCTAACAAAACACTACCTCAATGTCGATTTTATTTTATTTTGGGGTTCTGCATTCTTCATTTTATTCATGGTAGGATTTTGGCGAATTGTTTAAATCTATGGGGAGGGCTTGCATACTTCATTTTAATTAGTGTTTGGCCTGTGGTTAGTTGGTTCAATTTCATAACTAAGGGGGAAATTCAATTCTACTTTCAAATATCCTTTTGTTTTGTGCAGTAACATTGAAACACAGAAGTCAATAATAGAAGTAAATTGAGGTTCAAAGAAGCAGTACTAGCAAACAGAGGAACACTAACTATATGTTAGTTTTCCAATACCTTTCCTATGAATTGAGTTTTAAATTCAATTGAATGATTTTCTTGTGTCTTGTCTTTCTCTTTCTCCCCTAGAGTCTTCCAATTTGAAGAGTGGAGTCTGAGAGTTGATCCAGTTCATGCTTTGGTGAAGGAATGAGGACTTGTTTGGTTGAGATGTATCTCTGTATATTTCGATGTAAATATCATCAAGCTTATTCCCTTTTTAATCAAAGTTATAATTATATGTTTCTGTATGATGACTTCTTCAAAATTGGTCAAGAAAATTCCTTACAATTTTAAGCATATACTTATGTGGTTCTTTGGATCCTAAGTAGGTATTTGCATGCATATCTTAATTATGATATATGATTTATGCACTATTGGTTGTTGGCTATGATTAGTGGCAAGCATCATGTTTAAAGTCAATATTTATCGATTTTTGTTGTCCATAGTTTATGGTCATGTTCATAATTGGGAGAGCGAGATTGCCAGAGGGGCCACCAGTGAATCCATAATTTGGAGGGTCCTACAAGATTGGCAGACCAATCCCAATTAAGATCTTCAATGCAATATAGCCATGTATCCTTATCAATTACCATCCGCTTCTATCCTCTTCTCTATTTTTTGTTGACCCCCTCCTATCCTCTCTCTCTCTCTCTCTCTCTC
>NCQV01042158.1:7903-19972 GCA_002740545.1 Lophocereus schottii
TGTCCAACTTGGACATGATCCTTTTTCGAATTATATGAATAGGTTTAAGGAGTTGCTCACTAAGTGCCCTCACCATGGTTTAGCGAAATGGAATTTGTACCAAATAACTTATGAGGGCTTGGATGTGAGTACTAAACAATGGTTGAATCTATTTGTGGGGGAGAATTTCTTTGTAAGAAAGCTAATGATGCTTGGGAATGTCTTAAGGATTTACGTGATAAGACATATGAGAGGCAGACAGTTAGGGAAGCCCCTAGTATTGCATCTAAGATTTTTATGGATAATGAGGGCAACCTACCTAATGACTTTGTTGCTTTGGAGGATACTATGCTTCATTGTGAGCATCAACTTGAAGTTCCTTTTCTTCAACCACCTCAACCTCATGATTACGTTCATTCCTTATGTTCTTATGATTTTCTCTTAGACTGCAGTGATAGCTTATACTCTTACCTTTTAATCAAATGTCTTTTGAGGGTTTGAGTAATCCTCTTTTGCATTCCTTAATAATTAACCCTTATATTAAGACTAGGGATGCTCTTGGAGGTGATATGGTTTTCGATGTGCACCATTTCTTTTAGCCCTCTTGAGAGACAATGATGAGAGTGAGAAACTAGTGATTAAGGATAGTTGTGGCCTTGAGCATGAAATGATTGTGGGTTCCAAAGATATTTTTGTTGAGGAGGAGTATTTACTTAACGAGACTCCTTTGGAGAAGCCTTGTGTTGAGGAATGTATTGAGGTCACACCTTCTTATATGGAGCTTATTGATGCAACCCCCATTGAGCTCCCTCCTAAGCACATCGTTACTTTTAGTCTCTTATCCCCTTATACTCCATCATCTCACTTTTTAGAGATCCCTCAAAATCCACCTTCCCAAGTCCAAACTAGCATGATTTATGCCCCTAATTTAGATCGGACTCATGAGCTTGATGTGGCTACAGGGCTTGAGGATTGCGTAGAGGATTAAGGATTCATGCCTAGTCTGTGCATTCAAGCTTCCTGTGAGACTTCTAGGCCCTTATTCTCTACATTAAGTGATGTTAGGCATGTGTGTAACTCCTATGACTAGGCCTAGAGCTTTGATAAGCTTAAGAGAGCTCTCACTTCTATTCCGGTGTGACATGCTTTCTTTGGAACATCCTCCTTTTTACTAACAGTTTTAACTTTTTTGAGGATTGTTAAAGTTTATTTGATAAGTTGCTATGAGTTTTGGTAGGGATTGATACAAGTGGCAACTTAATGATTTTATAGAGTGACTGATGCTCCTTGAGCCTCTCGTACCACATTGTAATGAGGCATAGTTCAGGTGCACTCAGCGCCCAACCTGGTATAATTGTTCTAACTCTCCTCTCTTTTGCTTTTTCTTTTCTTCATTTTTTCCACACATAGTTGTGGATATGTAGGACTGTGATTGTATGGGTGATATATTTTGAGGTGAATTTCGGGATTTGTTAAGCCGAGATGGCTATGATCACCCATGTTTAATTTGTTTATTTTGTTTTATGTGTGTTGGTGTAATAGCCGGGAATTTTTAATGTCAAGCTAGCAGCTTAAATTAATAATTTTGTGAGCTACGTTTTATTTTATTAGCTAAAATTAGGCTAATATTTGTATGTGTATTAAAATGAATAATTTTATAATACTTTGTTTCGAATTTTCGTAACTTGGAAGGTATGTGAATTTGTAAAATTATGAAACAATTGAGCGTTAAGCTGCATGAGATTAACAAAATTGACTGGGCTTAATTTTAGCTCTAGGTAACTAGTGACATTGAATTAGTAGAATGAAAAAAAAATAAATAATAAATAAATAAAGTAAACATGGGCTAAAGCCCCTGCATCTCGTCAACAGGAGCAACAGGGAGCGCTTTTGCTTCTTAGCTTCCCCGTGACCCAACCCAGAGAGAGAGAGAGAGAGAGAGAGAGAGAGAGAGAGAGCTGCAGACTAGTCGGCGGCGAGGCACGACGGTGGTCGGTTGATCCGCGGCATCTCTATTGGCGGGCTCGGGCCAGGTGTGATACAAGGCAGGACCCGAGAGCTAGGGATTGAAACCCTCGGTACCACTACCTCTGTGACCTATATACCACCACCTCCACCACCACTATTGGCATCTGGCTTGAAGGCCAGGTGGGTTTTTCTATATTATTGCTTCCAAGGGTTGTTAGTTGACTTCATGTCCATAAGAATTTCATCAAGTTTTATTAAATAATTTTTGAATTGCTCCCACTTACTCATTTGCATGCCTTACTGCCACGGTTATCACCCTTAGTGCCCAACAACTGTTCGAAGAAATGCATGACTGAACTGAGAATCTAGGCAGAGGCATCCTGTCAGTGGCCTTTGGGCTAGAGATTGGCCATGCAACCCATAAATCGGGTCCTTAAGCTTGGGATCAAGTGGGGTGATTCTTGATTCCTAAATTATTACTAATTTGTAAAGTTTTTATCATTTCGTTCTATAAATTATGTTGCATGTAGAGTTAGAATTTCAATGATTGAGAATAATGGTAATAGCGAGGCTGTTTGAGTTAATTGGAATGATTTGGGATTGAAATTGAGTGGATTTTAAGGATTCTTGTGGTTGGTGCTATGAGGAGGGAGTTCGGGTTGCATGATAAACCAACGAAATTATGAAGTGTATTGCTGTGTTTGATGCCTGATGATGTGTTTATCTTTGTTAATTGCCTAAGACCTACTTGAATATGTTGCCTAGTTGAATCATTGTTGTTGTTAGCTTTTGGTTCATGGTTGCTTTATTTTCATTTTGAGAAGAAGCGGGAGGATGGGAGCTTCTTGAACGATTCAAGTACACAGTTCGGAAACGAAATGGGTCCTTGAATTAAGCAATAGCCTAGCGCCATCTCCCTTAACTCTAACTAGACTTTCTTGCCCTATTTGGTCATGGCTTAGGATCTTAGTTCATTGGTGTACCTTGAATTGAGACTGTTGAATAGGTTCACTGAATAGTTCAGTTGAATCCTACAAATGGACGAATCATCAACCAAAAAGTTGAAACCGTAAACCTTAAGTCAACTAGGCATCATATCATAGTCATGAGCTCGTTTTTAAATAGCTCGCGTAGTACAAATTTGAAAGGAGTTTAATCAACTCGAGGCATGGAGCTATTAAGCAAAACCATTCTGCTGGGTTCTCTCAAGTAAAACCATCTATGAGTAAACTACAAGCTGAAATTTCTGAAATGAATCGCAAGTTTCTTTTTATGTGAAAGCGGAAATTGTTTCAATGAGAATACGATTACAAGTTGCTTCTATTAAGCTAAATGTCTTTAAGCGTCATTCTTGTAACTTAAAATGAATTTAGCAAATCTGAAGCATGTGACTGATTTATAGAACCAAACTGCTAAACTCCTTTTAAGTGGGACTACTTATGAGTAAGTTGCAAACTAATGGTTTCTAAATGAGTTTTAATATTCCTTTCCTTGAAAGGTGAATGCTTGCTTGGTTATTAACTCATTTACTAGCATACTCTACTAAGATGAGTGGTTATATGCTTGTTATAAGTCGATTTGAGTTTCTTAAGGCATTTTAGGCTTTCTTGAAAATGGAAATGGCATTGTTGTGATGCAATGAGAACTTCCATATAAAATGTGTTGAAAATAAGATGCATCTAAAATGCTTTGGGCTAAGAGGATAGGCTAGTGAATTCCTAGAGAGCAGCCCAGAAGTGCAAACCTTGGAGGACCTTGACGAGGGTGAGACGTAAGTTTAGGGAGTAGACCTGGTAAGCGGGAACCCTAATTTCTAGGGAGTAGACCCAGAAGTGGGAACCCTAGAGGACTCTAATAAGGGTGGAACACAACTTTAGGGAGTAGAATTGTATGCGGGAACCATAATTCCTATGGAGTAGACCCATAAGTGGAAACCCTAAAAGATCCTAACGAGGGTAAATGTCCACTGATTATAAGAGGCCTTGGGGTTATCATGAAATCTAATTAACGATGTCATCTGAACGAACACAAATATGTGAATTTAATGCCCTGAAAAATGATTTTTCAACTATTATGTGTTGGAAACTCCTCGTTCGAGGATTAAGCAAGTGCAAACATTTGTAATAGCGTATACACTTTTTAAAAGAGCCAAGTTGGATTCCAAATGACTTCTTTGTGAATAATGACTATTTTTATAAGCGATTACTTTCATTTAAGTCAAGGTACTAGCCTTCTCATAGGTTAACCTCATTTTCTTGTGAAAAAAAAACCCTGTTTGTGACTCGAACTGAACTCTTTGACGTTAAGTGCTTATATGAGAACTTAACAACCTACTGTTCTCAATGCATGAATTATGGCTTGAGGCAACTTGCTGTTGAGGTATTTCTGCATGTTGTTTCAGGTAAAACAAGTGTAATATATGTGATTATCACTATTAAGTTGTAAGAGTCATAGGTTAGGCAAGTATTGATGAATATGGAAGACCTTATATTCAAGGATTGGGTCTAATTGCTAAGGAGTAGACCCAACAATTGGTCATTTCTGCCTATTATGCAGGAACCCTAGATGCTATTTGTATTCTAAGGATTATAGAAGTATTGATGAATATGGAAGACCTTATAGGTTTATTATATGATATTAAATATCAAATTGTGTGTGATTACTACTTAAAAGTGTTGTGTGCAATTGCTTTGTTTTCTTGGGGTTGAGAATCACTCACTGAGCGCATGGTAGCTCATCCCATCTCTTTTTTCCTTTTTCCCAGGTTCTTGATATGATAGGTGGAAGTTCGCTCATGTAAGCTAAACCACTTTTTGCTTTAGATAAGGAGATATATATGTAGATCATGAGTTGAATGATGTAATGCAATGTATTCATCAGTTCTTGGATATATGTAGTTCGTGTAATTCAGATTGACTAGTTATCGCTCTTCATGGCCAAGTAAGCCAACAATCTAAATAGCCGGTCGTTTAGTTCAGTTATTCTTATTTATTTTTGGAGATGTAAACCCCGATGCTCTGGATGCATGATCTGTTGAGCTACTTTTATTTTTTTCTCTTATTAAACTTCATACTTGGTGTACTCCAGGCATGTGGCCCCTAGAATCGTGTTCTCCGACGTGCAGTCGCCAAGCTGGTTGGATAAGTATTTTATGTATTATTAATTGCAGGGACCTACTGTAAGGCTTTAAGCCTAGGTTATGGTCATCCCTAACCCTAGGGTATCGGGGAGTTATAGTTTGTTGGTGATATGTTTCGTTTTGTGAATATTTGTTGATGTTGTTTAGTTTTGCGCTTGTTAGTGCTGTCATAGGTTTGTATATACTTATGAATTTGTGTTTGGTTTGTGGTTAGATTTCTTATTTACTTAGGTTTTAGTGTCTTAGTTTCCAGACATTATGGAGCTTTGGTGTGGGAGTGAGGTGCCCATTTGCATATATTTTTTGAAACTTTTGAAAAAATTCAAAAATATTTTCCTTTTTCTTTAGGGAGTTGTGTGCTTTCTTAGGCGATTGTGATCCCATGTTGCTAGGTCATTGAGTTATATGTAAATAGACTTTACATGATGAGATGTCTAGTTGAGGATGTAGATTCAATTTTTGATAATAACCCCATCTCATATGTGTGATTTATGCCTACCTTGTTCACTTTACTATTAATTCTTTAGGTCGTATTGTTAAATTGGCATGTGAACTTTTTATTTATTGAAGTTTCCTTTTTATACTCTTGAAAAATTTGGGAAAAAAAAGAAAAAAAGGAAAAATCTAAAAAATTGAATAAAAACCCGGGCACCAATGTTCACGGCCACCATCTTTATTTCATATCTACACTTGCCTTGAATATGTGCTATTTTACTTGACTACACATCTATTTTGGGCAAAGAAATAAGCGTTTTGCACATTCGAATAGAATCCCTTTTCAGGAAAGGCTCGAATATTTGTAAGTCAAGTGGGTTTAGGATGTATACATTATTATTCTTGGAAAAAGAAAAGAAACAATGAAAAAAATGGAGCAAAGAAGGCAATTAGGCAACGAAACTGAGATCGTGTCTAAGTTAGCAACTTCATTTATAAGGATTGATGCACATTAGCATATGCACCAAGGTGTACATATCATTCCATATTGTGTGTGGGGTGAAAAGTGAATGTCGGAATGCATCTTGTGGCTAGATTATCTTTTGATTATACATTCTACTTGTATATAATTTGGTGACTTAGTTACTAAGCTGATACAATTGCCTAGATTGTGTTCACAAGTTCCCCACGTATGATCATGTTTTGAAAAAACCAAAAAGATTTTTCTTTGTTTGTGAAAAGAGTTTTGGTGGGTATTTCACTTGAAACTCTCAGGAGACTTTACTCGTCCACTTGGAAAACCGAGGGGTTAAAAGGACTTGTTGTATATGCTAAATGCAACCGTAGTTCCCATAACAGCGAGTTAGGATTTTTCTTTTCTCATTTTCCATTTCTTTTTATTTTGTTTAGTTTGTTTTGCTCGAGGATTAGCAAAGTCTTGGTGTAGGGGTATTTGTTCAGGCAAGATGCGCATGAATTTTGCACCTCATTCTACCTAGATTTAGCTCAAATAATTAGTAAATTAGGTTATTTGGTTGTATTTTGTTGGTTTTGTGGGTAATAAAGAAAACTATGCAAATGGCAGATAATTCGTGCAAAGTATGTCAAAAGTTAAGCACGTTACCCCTAAAAAACCTTGGAGGATTACTCAAGATAACCATGAACCAAGGTCAAGATAACAAGTATAAAAATTGTGGGAGCAATAAGGAAGAAAAACACTGCAGAAATTTGGCATGAACTGCCCGTGCCAAGTGGCAAGGCGGTGCCAAATCCTGTTTTTGCTCGATTTCTATGCAAAATTTCAGAAACTTGGCATGGGGTGCCCGTGCTATATGGCACGACCGTGCCACCCACTGTCCTACCCTGCTTTTGTAGTTGGCTTAGAGAGGTTTGGCACAGTTTGCCCGTGCCATTTAGCACGACTGCCAAATCTGCTACGACGGGATCTATTTAAAGCCCCCTCCCTAATTGTGTAATTATCTTATTTTTAGGTTTTAGGAATAAGGTTTGGCTAGTGTTTAGGAGAGACTAGTGTAGATTCAGTGTCATTTTGTAGCTATGTTTCAAGAGTAATGAAGTTCTGATGCAAGTAGCTTTCTTACTCCCTCTTTTATCTTCATTTTTATTCAAGTTCTTACTTTGATAAGTTTGATTTACTAATTTAATGCCCAAATTTACGTGCTTTTGTTTATCGATGGAGTGCAATTAGTGTCTCTCTTTTCTAATCATATTTTATTCTCTTATCTATTCTTAATCTCTCATTCTCTTTCTTCAAGAATGCAACTTTCAAACTCTTTCTCTCTCCTCCATCTTACGATCTGATAATCCACTTTTACATATTGAAATTTTTGGCTCTCAATGGGTTAAATTAGAAGTAGTTGAGTTAGATTAGTAAGAATAAATGGAAAATCCACCTCCAATCATCACCCACTTGCTCCAACAATAGAGCCCAACCTCCAGTGTTTAGATTTTCAATATCTTGAGGTGCTCCCCCTTTTCTCTCTTCTTTTAATTAGTAAATTTCATGTTTTTTTAGTAAGTTAGATGTTTTGGTAGTCATTGTTAGTTAATATGATGTTTTTGCTAATTTTGTTAAATATACTTTGTTTTAGTTTTGTTTAATTAATCATATTTAGATTAGGAATAGTGAATAATTAGTTAATCAATCACGCTTCGTGTCATTTGTGGCTTTCCCTAGGTTAGCGTTGGGGTCGAAAATAAATAGTTAATTGATTTGCACACCATCCCAAAGGACGAGAAATTTTGTTCTTTACTTCCCTTTAAAAAAAAAATACATCAACACCCATTTAAAAGGCGTTACTTTGCTAGGTTCTCAGATAAATTAGGTGAGTTATCCTGAGGGCAAAAACTCTATCATCCCCAACTCTTCTAGTGTTTCTCTTTTTTATGATTTTTTTTTATCCTACATTATTAAAGATATAATCTTCAGGTAGTTCCCCGTCCACTGCAGCTATAATTCTATTTTTTGGGTTTTGTGTTGGACTAAAGTTTGTACCTTTTACATGATTTAATATGATAAATACTAATATATTTCATGATACTCATGATGGTCTCCACACTAGGGATTGCTCGGGGGCCTCTCTAAAACCCTCTTAAAGCAACATTAATTTTTCACTTTGATGTACCTTCGGTTGTCCCTATGGGTATGACTTACTTCAAAGAGTAATATATAGTTTATAAGTTTTCCCTAAAACTCACTGGTGATTCTATTAGTTAAAGTTTGACACTTTTTTCTTTTTATTTTATTTGCTACCTCCTTCTGCATTGCTAAATTTAGGAGGGCAGATTCCAACATTGGCGGTGAAATTTGCCCAAACCAGAATAAGGGGTCGGAACAAGCCCAATAACCCATTAGGGTTCCTAGATTATACTTATAATCAGATTCTGGCTAGATTGGGGATACCGACACGGCCTGAATCAAAAAATTGGATATGGCTCTGCCCAGGGAACCCGCCCACCTTCCCGGGAACGAGGCCTTGGCCCTGACCAAGGAACCTGGCCGAGTTCCCTAGTCAAGGCTGAGGCCCAATTTCCAGAAAGGTTGCAGCCCCAGTCTGCCTGCTTTTGCAAAAAAAATGTAAATAAAAAATTAATTCTGCTTCTAAAAAAACTAAAGTACCTGGCACACGAGTCTGACCATTCGTGGGGGCTTGCACCACCGAGGATATGGATCCTTACGGTGGTGACTCCACTGGGGACTTTTTTTAAAGAGGGTGAGATTTGAACTTCGATATGGAAAATTATCTTAATTGTACTTTCACTAGGCATGCTTGCATTATAAGGCAACGCCTATTGGGGATCAACAGTGTCTTTAGGCCAAGACCTGTTATTACCTCTCAGGAAAGTAGCTGGTCATTGAGTGGGTCCACTAGATTTTCAACTGAGCAGGCATTTGTTTCACCCACTTATGACACTTTCCTATTCTCCATGAGAAAGCAACTAAAATGTTTCAATGTTACCATGCGCCCCATGGGTGGTGTACGAAGTGTTTGAATCGTAAGAGCATTGTTCTAAACCTTACCTGAAACCCCTGTAATATGGAACTCTTATTTTGGTTCGAACTCGCATGCATGATTGGAATGCAAGATATCCTTGTATGATTTAACTTTCTTAGCCCAAAGGAAGGTACATTGATACTGTGAGTCCTAGGAGAACCCATATTAGGGAAAATTAAGTCTATAAACTAGACTAGGAATTAAAGTGACTTTTTCGGCCAATTGAGTCCTGATGACCCAAAATCCAAAAAGGTTCTGATACTAATTTACATTGTCTATTTTGGCCCAAAAAAAAAAGTAAAGTAGGTAGACCCGACCAGGTTTTTTGGAGGGAGAAAAGGCACAGGAATGAAGGTGAATTTGGCAGTCTGTGTCTAAGAATATAACTGACGCCATATTAGGCCTAATAGAACCCGATAGAGATCCATTAGTGTTTAGTAATAAAGTTTATCAGGTTGAATACATAATGTTTAGTGAAGAGTCAGAATCAAGGAGTAAGCTTTTAGTCTAGTTAAAACCCGACCAGGATCCAATTAGGAGGTCCAGTCAAATCCATGTCTCTTAAGGTCTGCATTTATGGCAAAAGATGGTATTCTGAGATCTCAATGTTAGAATTAGGTCCATAAATCAACACAGTTTGTGTAGGGGCTTAGCACATCAATTGTAGGATATTTAAGGCCAAAGAGTCATACATCATTAGGCCTCATTACGCATAGTCCATGAGTCCATCTAGGCCCAAGGTTCATAATGCGACCCATTACACCTTT
Source organism: Lophocereus schottii (assembly GCA_002740545.1). Taxonomy (NCBI): domain Eukaryota; kingdom Viridiplantae; phylum Streptophyta; class Magnoliopsida; order Caryophyllales; family Cactaceae; genus Lophocereus; species Lophocereus schottii. The sequence continues at coordinate 17,707 of NCQV01042158.1, forward strand.
AGAGAACTAGCCCATTCTAGGCTGCATCAAATCCTATAACATATTTATAATGCATAAGCCCAATCACGACCTAGATATCTTACCCATTGATAGCTCGCAAGCGTACGGTGGCATTGTAGCAAATCAAGGTCAATCCCATAGAGACTAGGTTGATCTATTGGGCTATATTCCCTCAAGATATGTTAAGTGAATCCAAATTTCACATTGATAAAAATACGAAGATAAGGAAACAACTACAACTAATTCTAGATGAAATAAATGTCCAAGATTATGCTCCATCACATGACAAATCATTCAAGTGCATTGCAAATCGATCAATCTAAGCCAACTCAGTTTAAAGAACAATAGTCAAAGTATACTACTCTGTTTCAAGTTATAGTGAAATGCCTAGAATTAATCAATCCCTACTTCCGTGGCTTTCAATCAATCTAGACTCCTTAAGGAAAAGGCTTATCACACATGCCCTCTCGAATGGCAAATCTTTCTCAAGAATCACAGATTCAAGTCTGATTTTACTGTTCCAATACCAAGCTTCACCTTTCAGTACTTCACCCAACATCCAAAATCAAGCAAGAAGATGGCCAATCAACATGCTCGTAAATCAAAACTTTAAAATCATATTAACATGAAATCAACATAAATTGAACGATTGAAGTGCAAATACTTAAAGCAAATTCATCAATTGGTTCACAACATCCCAGATCTGAAAATCTACTAGAACGTGATTAAATTAAAAATCTAACTACTTAAAACGATAAATCTAAAGAGAAAAGAGAAGAGAATAGAGAAGAGTTTGCTCAGCCAAAATGCGTGCTTGAATCTTTCGATTGCAGAAACCGATCCTGCTTCTTTGTGAATCTTCTTCTTCAACTTGCTCTCTCTCAATCTAAAATGAAGTCTAAATCTAACTAGATGGTGAAAGAAAGATGGATCCCCCCTTCAAGCAGCTGAGTATGTCTATATATAGTAGCCCCTCTTCATTCTCAGCCACAAAAGCCAAGGAAAATGAACAGACAACAGTTACATATCTCACCACGGTCCGACTGTGGTCTTGGCGAGAACTGATTTTCTCCTCTTCTCTTGCTCCATGGGTGTAGCATCACATGGGTGTCTATGGGGGAGGTCAAAATACATCCAATAAGAGTCAAATGTCAGGTCAAAATGGCATAAAATCCTACAAAACACACCAAACAACCACACCCGTGCATAAAATGGAAAAAATAGTATAAACTATAACATAAAGCACATAATTTTTCCTAAAAATGGAGGAAAATGACCCTAAAATAATATATACATTAAGCACTTATCAAACTCTCCCATGCTTAGACTGTTGCTTGTCCTCAAGCAAACACTAAAACCGACAAAGGGAGATGCATCTAAGTCACCGCATATCACAAGCAAGAATAGCAAGCAATGGCAACCCAAAGTAGTGCGTAAAACTTTTCAAAATTAGAAGGAGGAGAAGGTTTTCTAAGAAGTACAAAACCACAAGCTCGATATCAACCTTTATCACCCCCAAAGAACCATAAAGCATGTCATGCAAGTACATGAAATTGAGTAGAGCCAAATAGACTGGTAAAACCTTACTTTGGGAAATATGAAACACTCCCACTCATGTATTTGAAATATAGCATAGGTTCACTCAAGAATCATTCGAAAGATGCAATCGACCATATTCTTGACAAGACTCTCAAATTCTCCACCACTAGAAATGCACTGTGCACAAGACAATCAAGAGGACTTTATGTGGGTTGTAATGTCGGTTAGAAGGGTTAAGGTAAATGAGTGAACAAATGTATTTGGGACAATGTAGGGCTACTTAGCCAAGTGACTAGGGAGCAACCAACAGAACACCAAGAAACCGTAAAGTTCATTAGCACTCGAAACGTTAAAATACAATGAACATATCCCAATCAACTAAGTAGGAAATAAGTTGACAAAGAAAGTACACCATCTACTTACATATCCATTGCCAATCATTGAATCATTTCCTTTTTTTTTGCCTTTTTCTTTTGCTTTACTCTTTTTTTTTTCCTACAACATAACTTTTTTTTGTTTTTTTTCCTTTTTCTCCAACATAACTTTTTTTCTTTTATTTCTCTTCTTTTTGGGTATTGAAAAGAAAATTGCAAGTATTGAAAGGCATAGGATCACTAACTATCAACTCACAATCGAATATGTGCGTGTGTGTGTGTGTGTGTGTGTGTGTGTGTAATCTAAACAAGAGGGAACCAATTCCAAATGCTCAATATCATCAATCCCTCAA
>NCQV01042169.1:9574-26435 GCA_002740545.1 Lophocereus schottii
AAAGGGAAATCTTTGGACTACTACTAGGTAGGCAGTAGAAAGTTGACCAAAATATGATCTACTTTTTGTATGAAATTCCAGGTTATCAATAAGGACTTTACTAGAAGGCGTAACCCGTTCTAGTGGAAATGACATCTCATTAAGGATTTCCTCCTTTTCTGGCAGGAGATCAGCTTTGATGATCACCATTGGCGAGTTCTCGAGTTAAATTGTTTACCAGAGAGTTCTTCGATCCCTGTATATATTCAATAGAGAAGGAAAACTGGTTAAGACATAATTGCCGACGCAAGAGTTGCCCTTGCACTTGCATATTTGATAATTTTTTTTACAAAACTAAGCATTCCTTTGCAATCGGTTCGAGTAAGAAAAGGTTTTGGGGCTGAAAAGATTAAGGGCTTTTCAATTCCCCTTATGACTGCAAGGATTTCTTTTTCCATTGTAGCATAGTTGCATTCTGTCTTATTAAAACTTCCTCTGTAATATTTAAAGAGTTTTTCTCCTTCTTGATTTTCAATACCGCACTCCAGTGCTCATTGCTGACATCTGTTTTAAGAACTAAATCATCTCCTTTGTTAGGAAAATTAAAGACATGAAGATTTTTACGCATCTTTTTGAACTTTTGAACAATCTTTGTATCATTAGTGGTCAATGTCCAACTTACTTCTTTCTTGAGTTTCTGCTGCAATGGCTTTCTTAATTTGGCTAAATCTTTAATGAAATCTGAAACATTGGTAAGGCATCCGAGAAATCTTTCTAGCTGCTTCCTATCTTCAATTTTTTCAGGAAAATTTTTTGTTTTTTTAAGAACATGTTTTTGTAGGATTATTTGTCCAGCTTTTATCTCTAAACCTAAAAACTCAATTTCTTTCTCAGCATAAATGTATTTGTTCTTACCAAGTATAATGCCATGATTAATGTATCTTTGGGTGACTGCTAAGACATCATCTTTGCGCTATTCTGTTGTTTTAGAAAAGACAAGGAGGTCATCGATGTAAACCAAGCAACACTGATTGAGGTCTTTAAAGATATTATCCATTCTCCTTTGGAATATTTGAGGTGCATTTGTAAGACCAAATGGCATTACTATCTATTCATAATGTCCTCGTGGGCCACTAAATGCAGTTAAAGGAATACTTTCCTCATTCATTTTTATTCTCCAATAGCCACTTTTGCAATTCACTTTCGAGAACTAGGAGGCTCCTCGAATTCTGTTGAAAAGGACTATTTTGTTAGGAATATAATAACCATCAAAGACAGTATTATCATTAAACTTTTTGTAATTGATTACCATTCTAGCTTTTCCTCTTTTTTTTTCTGCATGATTTCGTACCATGAAAGCAGGACTGGTGTGAGGACTCTTGTTATTTCTGATTCATCCTTTATCAAGAAGTTCTTTAATTTGTCTATCAAATTCTTGGATATCCTGGTGGGTATGCACCATTTGTTTCACTCGGATAATAGTGTTGGGATTTAATGGAGTGATTTTAGCAAATGTTTTATCTTTATCCCAAAACTTTAGTGGATTGTCAAAGTAGAGTTCCTTACATAATTTTTCTTGTTATTCGATAATCTGTTCTTTAATAGACAATTCAAGTAATGAGATTGTTAATGCTACTTCTCGTTATGCTGGCATTACCTTCTCACCATGCTGGCTGCGTGTAAACTCAATTGTCTGATGTGTGTAAGCCTTACTTAATTTTTCAATAGGGACTGAGTGCCCATTAATTGCAAATATTATCTGGTTTACGGTCTATGTACATGTAGAGTATAATCTCTGAAAATTATTTTCAGTAATTATATCATGAGAGGGTTTATCAGTAGCCCATAGAACTGGTATAATGTATTGAACTCCTCCTAATTCTATGGATAGCCCTTCTATTGCCTCATTATGGCTCATAATGCTATTATCAGCTATCCTCACTTGTCAAGGATTTTTAGCTCTTTTTCACATAAATTCTAGAAGTAATGATCTTTTTCTAAAGCATACAGAACAAGCACTATCTATATGAGCACACAGTTCGTATTTATTATATCCCTCTAAACATACCGTTATTGGCATGCTTTATAGAATATTTCCATAGTCATGTTTTTGACTAATTAATCTTCGTAAATTGGTTCACTAATAGTTCTAGTTTTGTACCTAATGACCTTTCTATCTAGACTCATTAATCGATCTATGCTAGGTCTTGCAGCCTCAAAACTCATTCTATTGATTTCACTAGTCATGCTAATTATAGCATCTTCTTTAAGCTCTTCTTTAGTTGATGAAGATCCTTCTCCCCAATTTGATCTTGTACACATGCTTCTTAATAATTGGCATTTAATGGTGATTTCACCATCTTCATCAATTTTTATTACAATTTTCTTATTGATTTTTGTAGGGTGGGCAAAGCTAGATATCCATGAACGATCAATTTTTATATCATGAGGGTTAGACTTAATTCTCTGGATCTTTTGCATTGGAGTAGGGCTTTCAAATTTCTCTACCTCTATCATTGTCACCTTAGTCTTAGGGTTTATTGTATTATCTAATTTATAGATAATTGTCCAAAATATTCTTAAGGGACGTCCTCCTCTTTTCATATCCACCCTAACTATTTTGATCTTAAGGGATAAGAAGTTTTTCACAAATTCATCTTTTAGACTCATATAATATCTAGGTCGACAGTTGAAACCTACTGACTCATTACATTAGTTGGTTTTTATCCCTATGATTATCTGATTATTAAATTTGGTATGCCTAGTATCACAGGGTAAAGTGTAAAGATCAATATCTTTGCCATAATATTGCAATGGAGTGATTTGAACTTGGAAACTTCCGACATGGATGTACCTATATTTTTTATGTTTATTATGCTTAAGGATATTCTCCCAATTAATAAGATTAACCTCCCCAATGTCATATTTACAATCCTTTATCTCCAGATCTCCTTCCATCATTTCACATACGTATTTGCTTTTTAATTGAAAGATAGAGTTTTTATAGATCATGTCGTTTTGGATTATGGGAAGAACTCAATCTCCTTTCACTTCCTCATGATCATTGTCTATAACAAATTCTTCTCTTTAGAGATCACCAAGGTTGACAGAGCTACTCTCCATCATATAACTTGTTTCTTCATAATCACTTTCTTCGTATTTATTGTCTAATATAATTTCAATAATTCCTTTGTTGTTACTTAGGGCTAGATCTAATGCTTCATCTTCACTAAGCTCAACATAATCTAAGCTTCCCAAGCTTTCAACAAGTTTGTTATTCTTCCTATTTTTGCACTTATTAGTATAATGTCATACTTCTCCGTATGCCCAGCATTTGCAATTGTTTTTCCTTGCAAGACAATAAGCCGCTTTTCTAAAAAATCTACGTTTTTTAGGGCTTGGCTTGATATAATATTTTCTCCTATATTTCTCTCCCCTTTGCTTATTAAAGTTTTTTTTTCTTATAAAACTTTCTTTTTTATCTTTTCTCAGGTTCTTTTCCCTATTGGTGAGGCGAATCCCAACAAGTTAGGAATTGATTCTTAATTTTCTTTTGCTTTTGAAGATCAAGACATTGATCATTGATCCATTTTCTTATAAAAGAGATTCTAGAACCAAGGGTATCAATGACATCTATGCATTCAAGCCATGCCATGTATTTTTCATTAATTATGGAATTTATAAGATATGGCAATTTATCATAGAACATGCCAAGATTTGTTTCATTATGCCCAATTTTGTAGTAGTATTGACTGAATTCAGTAATATAATTTTCTAGATATCTCATATCCTATAGTCCTATGTTGTTAATCTTTCTTTTTCATTTTCTTGCCTTTTCTTCAGAATCAAGTTTGGCTCCAATGAATTCAGTTTCAATTTCTTTGCACAAATTTTTGAACATAGCAGTTGGTGTTTTCATCATTCTTAATGTATTTTTACCATATTCCCTTAATAAATCATACCAGTCAGCTACAGTGTCAGAGAAACTATGCTCGATGTAATTTAGGAAGTTTGCCGCCGTCCATGTAGTATTTAGGTTTAAGACACTACTCATTCTTCTTTTTCAGTTCTCAAATATTTCTTCTCTATTACGTGCTCCATCAATGTTCAAGATATATCCAGTTTGGCTAATTGGGGTAAGGCTAATTTCTTCATAGGTCGTGGTTTTCCTTGGGATAAACTCGAAGGAAAAATTGCTTGTACGCCCTGCTTGAACATACTTAGGCCTTAGGAAATGAGTATTTTTCCTAGATGGTTCACCAAAATCTTCAGGTTTAGGAACGACATTCTTAACTAGATTAGTTTCTTTTTTATATAGGTCGATTTCCTCTCCAATCTCATTGATTTCATTTTTAATAGTCATTTTTCCATATTTCTTATCAAGTTTTCTCCTAATTTCTTCTAATGCTAATACATCGAGATCTTCTAATTTAATTTGATTCATTTGCTGATATATGTCTTCTTCTAATTGGGCATTATTAGTCTCTTCATTATCATCAGACGCCCATGATTTTGTTTAATGCGTCCGAATTTTGTTCTTTATCGAACATTTTTTGTAGCTCTTCAACAGTATAATATCTATACTCCATCTTCTTTTTCTTTCTTTTCAGTAGATTTTTCATCCGATTTTTTTCCTACTTTTTTCTGAATTTTAATCTCGTGTAATGGAAATGGAACCTTATTTTTTAGGTTTTGGGAAGAATATTTATGTTGAAAAGGAGTACTGATACTGGGAGTAGCTTGTTCGCTATGCCTAACTTCGTTAATAAGAGAAAGATGGACTATAGTTAACTGATTCTTAAACTCTTTGAGTTCAGTCTTAATTTTAGCTAATTCTACTTTTAATTCTAAAACTGTATCCATGATATAGTTTAACTGAGGTGCAAACGAGGTATTACCTTCTAGTGAGTGAACAATGTGGGAATAATTACGACCATGACAAGCAGGTGATGATTCAAGTATTAATGATAGCTAATCATAGTTAATTAGCTTATTTAATCATTAACTAACTTAATAATTTTTAATTATTTTTAATCACGTGGCTCTGATATCAGATAAAAGAGGGCCTTAAGTTATACTAGTGGGCAAAATATCACAAACACAAATTTAGATTTTTTAAAAGTAAGTTCTTAAGGATTAAGGGTAGATTTGCAAATATGAAAAGTTTTTGGGTGTGTTTTGCAAACTAGGATAGTGTCTGGGTCTGGAAAATAGCTCAAATAAAAATTTAAGAGTCCTTTCTATTAGTTTTTCCAAAAGACAAAGTACCTTATATTTAGTTTTAAAAACTGAGGGTCCTTAAAATAGTTTACACTAAACTGAGGTTACTTCTGTGTAGTTTATTCTATTGATCATCATGGGAGTTGAATCCACTCTCAGATCAAAACCCTATGTAGTTCTAGCAGGGACTCCGTCTTTAGCATATGAATTCTATAGGGCGATGATTAGGGATTATCTTTCGTATCTGATGGTTATATTAAGAGACTTCACGGATGACTCATTTTTAGAGTTGGATTGATCCGGTCTAGGATATATAGGGAGATTGACTCGCACCTCAAATCTATGCTTGAGGATGTGAATAACATAATGAGTGGATCAAATCGAGTCTAGGTAGGAGTATGCTAGTTAGATCTCTTAACATTTCCATTTCGATTGCACAATGTTGCTTGGGTATTGAATAGAATGAAATTTTGTGGGTTGATGGATTGGTGTTTGATGATTGGTGAGTTTCAAATACCTTAGGCAGTGTTCCCGCCGATGGCTTACCACCAAATAAGAGGGTACGATTAGCTATCCGGTCATATATGATCCAAAGACAATCCACTAGGAATAATGGTGTTTAAAGGCTATTTTGATGGAAGCGGATGTGGACTATCTTAAGAATTTGATATGAACGAATTTCTAATTATGACCTCAAATTTGATGAAAAGCCACGACCATACAAAAGAACATGTCAGACTAAAGGACAAGCATGTAAAACGTATTGAAACATACAAGGAGGTGTCTATCAGTCATTATTCAATATTCAATCAAATCCATATGTGACTTATCAACAAAGTCAAGATGATCATAAACGGGGGTTATGATTATCATAATCCCTTAGACCATTTTATGTCATAAGTGGGGTTTGATTGAAGATCAATTAGTAATTTTTAGATGATTTATTTTATTTTTCTTAGTCAAGTTGATTTTATCACAAATGGAATAAGTCATGCTTATAATAAAATAATGAACTTCTATTATTCAAACAATGGAGTCAACGATTTTTACAAAGACCTGGTTATCACAAGATAGTGACCTTAGTGGGAGAGCATGGGTCACATATGAGGCAGAATGCATTCCACCCCTAGCAAATCGACGCCTTAGACTTTCATCCTTAGTGTTTTATCACTGCATAGTCTTCTTAGTTATGTCATCTAGAAATTTCCAAGTAGCAGTGATGCTTTAGAAGGAAAGCCACCCTGAGATATGGACTCTAACATGGTTCTAGTCAAGCCCTTCGTAAATAATTTGGCACAAATGTGGTTAGTCTAACCATGATGGAGACACTGCGCCTACAAATTCTTAAACCTATCCAAGTATTTTCAAAATGACTCCCTTTCTAATTGAACAAACTAATTGATTTCATTCTTAGCTGCACAGTCTTGGCTTTAGGAAAATATTTTCTTAGGAACAACTTAACAAAGTCATCTTAAGTAGAAACAGAATTAGTAGCCAAGCTATCTTTTAGTAGCATCTTTTAAAATAAAAGCAATTAATTGCATTCTCACCACATCAACAAAGGGAAATGAATCATGAGACATACTTCTTTAAATTCCCTCAAAAACAAATATCCGTCCTCTAAACTACTGCATTTAGGGAGCATTTGGGTGTAATGAGTCTTAGCTCAAAGGTCGCATTAAGTCCTAGGTCAGACAAATTAAAGCACAATGACAAATTGGTGCTTCGAGGATAAAAAATATCACTTGAGGTCCTCTCCTGCACCATTTCTTTGAAGTTGAGTTTAGGCTTGGGTTTCAGATTCATGTTCGAGTTCAATTCTAGCAAGTTTTCTCCTATCAGGGTCTTTAACCCAACCAATCATGCATTGCCACACCCTCAAGAAGTATTTTTGGTCTTTATCTTTTTCTGATTTTTTAGATTTTTTTACACACAAGTAGAAAAAAATATAAAACCTAAAACAAAAAAAAGCTAAAAATAAAATTCAATAGAAAATCAAACTCCCAATTGAGAAAAACTTACAGAAAATTTAACACAATCATAGAGAAGATGGATATACTTTTTTTCAATTTTTTCTTAGCTTGAATAGTGCACAAAAATCAAAATAGAAAACTATTTCTAGAAATTACAAAAAATTACAGAAAATGCCTAAAATCCCACAACAATTTACCAAGACTCCAAAAATCCATAGGAATCTATGAAAATATCAAAAAAGTAGAATTAGCACTGAATTAACCTAGAAAATATGAAATAGAAATTGAAAATTGTAAACACCTGCGCTATTTTTTGATCTTTCCAATTTCAGTTATGCCTATTTTCTTGCACTAGATTGCTGTGTTAGTTCTAATTTTTCTTTAACAGAAAAATTAATCACTAACTAATCAAAGTAAAAATTAACCAAAATAAAATTAAAATATGAACTCTAAACAAAAACAAAACACAAGAAATCTAAACTAAAAATAGTTAAAACTAAGTAAAGACACACTAAAAATCAAAATCAAAAAATAAAAAAAGAAACGAATATGACTCATTTGACTAAAGTACGACTCAATCTAACACTCAATCTAATTTCACATTCCTATCCCCAGCAATGGCACCAAAAGCTTACTGTGATTTTCTATAAGCATACAGTTTATCATTATAACTCTTGAGGGTGTCATTCTAAGGAATGGTTCACAAAATTAGGTAACTACAATTTCTAATCTAAACTAATATTGAAGGCCAAAGTTAAGCTATTCTATCAATGAACTATACTTCCTAATTGTGCCAAAGATAAAAAATAAGGTCTTAACTAGAACCATTAAATAAACGACAAAGGAAAAAAGAAAACTACCCATAAGATTAGCAATGATCATTCTGATTTCCAATTTCAAGTATATTTAAACCAAAGAAGTGAAAGGAATGAAATGCAACTATACCTCAGTTAAAATGAAGTGTGTTCATTCAATAAAACTCAAATCTCCGATCTGAGCTTGGAACTGAGAGAGCGAGAACAACCAAAATTCTAAAATGGGTTAAGGATAGTATGAAACAAGGGCTCAAAAACAGCAATGAACACAACCTAAGGTCAAGTAACTCATCCAAAATTTGACTGAAACAGAACAACGAACATCGAGCACCAAAACCCAAATTTGGTATAAAACGAAACACAGATTAGCAAACAAGGGAAGGGGAAAACACTTGAATTCAAACCAGAAGTCATGCACATGAAAGCTAAGTTAACAATTTCTAACTAAATCAATAAACCCAGCTTTGATTACATCGGTTTATGAAGCTAGAACCTAAATTTGAAGTGAAAAAGAGACAATGATGTAAATGGAAATTGAAACTGGAAAATAACACCCAACACCTCGCTCCTTGTCCTTCCCTTTTCTTCAATCTTGCTGCCAGTCATATAGCCTGTAGCACCCCAAAATACACATGGTTTACTATTTGCATTCTCCTTAATAAATCCTTTATTAGGACTAATAAAATTGCAGATAGAGGCATTACTACCATCCAAAAGGACAAGACCTGAAGTATGAGTACTAGAAATAACACAGTTAGCCATAACTTCACCCATACACACTCACACATGATCAAACCATATACAATCAACTGTTAACCAATACAAGCTTTATACACCATTAAGCAATTCACCATAAAATTTATACGTCCATCCACTGAAGATTTCAAAATACAACTCCCAAAATATGCATGTACCACATCACTATTGATCCATCAAGATTTCCTTGGTCAACTTATTTTCTACAGCTGGTTTGCTAGTATAAGGGTGATTCATTGAGCATTTGCCTAAAATAAAAAATGAAAAACACTTCAAACTGTGAGCTGAAGATTAGTATATGCATTCCGGAATTGTTAAATGATCTCTGCATAAATTGATTGGGCGACCGCTTTGCAATTCATTTTAAGTTAAAACAGTGAATGAGATGAATGTAAAACTGCATTACGAGTTATTATCTGATAGTAAACTCCTTGATACTATTATGATCTACAGATATGCGTACACCTGCCAAGGCGATCGGGGGACCTGGGCTAAAACCGCGTGGGTAACTGAAGGTGTAATGCCCTATAAATAATAACTGGCGGGATCACTAATTAAATGATAAATTACTGTGAAAACTGATTCATTGATGTACTTACTAAAACATGATAACTTTAATAAATATACTCTTATTTCTAAAGATATAGACAACAGATGTACCTGAAGTCTTTAAAATGTAATCTTACTTGATAATACTTATGAGCAATGGGAAACGATAGACAAAGGCGCCGTTTTTGCTTAAGAATGGTAGTTATAGGTAAATGCAGTTAGTGAACAATATGCACTCCCACAATTTACAACTTTAATGGAAATTGATTAATAAAAAGGGCATCCACGATTCAAACAATTCAATATAAGATAAGTTACACAAAAATGATTTGAAAAATAAATAAGTTAGGGTCATTAAACTCGAAATAAAACAAATTGGAGCAAAATAGTCCAAAATGAAATGATTAAGGTGATAATGAAGAGACTTTAATGGACATAAATGGAATATGGGTTTTTGATATTTTCGAAATAGATAATAAAAGGTTTAATGTTAAGAGGGGTGTTGTGAGGTTCAGGAAAGTTCTTATAACCCTAGTTTGATTCGATAGACATCGAATTTGAGTCACTACTCTCCCTACTTCTCAAATTTGATTCTCAAGACCATTTAACTTGGTTTTCTAACCCAAGTAAGTTTCTATACACAGTCAAAGTTGTTGAACTCACTAAACTTTGTAATTTCTTTGCAATATCCATAATTATTTGGAAACTCCTAATAATATGTCCAAATCTCACGATTTCTTTCCTCTCTCATATTAGCATTCCAAGTTCTACTCTAGAAATTTCATATCTTTCACCCCGACCTTAAATTGAGCCCTAAAACCACAATATGAAAAGACTAAGAAGTTTCCCAATACTTTTATTCATAGTGCAAAACCCAATTACCACAATACGGCTCTTAAAATTGGGCTTAAACAATCTAGTGCACAGCGTCTGCGTATGCTGCGCAGTCTTAGTAAATCGGCTATAAAGGAATTTGAAAAATTACTCATTGGTCTATATATCCAAAAAAAATGACAGTTTTTTGATGGACCAAACATTACCAGTTTATCCCCAAAGTTACCCGTTGTTTTTGGGTTTGTTTCCCACCTGTAAATGCCCCCTTTCTTGACATAACATTCAAAATGCTCCCATAAACTCACTTACTTGGATTAATAATTCAAACAACCTCTTTTGGCCACTTATGCGATTTTTCGTAATCCACTAATTTTGACAGAACTTACATAACATCACCCTTTTAAGTCAATAACACATCCAACCTCCAAATTTCACCTACTTCAATCTAAATAACATATTTGATTCCAAAAATCAAATTAAACCATGCATGGACATAAAACCCTAAACCATGCTCAATTAAAGTTCACATCAAAAATCATCTTACACCACCATACTTACTCTTTATGCTAAAGATTGAAAGATTAGAACACAACACCCAAAATTCATTAGCCTTATACGTAAAGCTTGCATGATCGTGCATGGATTCAACTTCATGCATGACTTACACACTTCCACAATCAACAAAACTCAATAAAACATCAAATTCACACTTATTTTATCAAGATAACATGATCCACAAACAAATCCGTTATAAAAATTCAAAATTAAACAAGATTACAATTAGGATTTGCCTTGCTTATGCTTGAATATAAGGAGATGGGAGTGGTATTTGGTAGTGGTCGGGGTTGGGGTTGGGGGTTGGCAGCTGGTGGGCTAAGATGGTGGACCTGGCCGGCGGTAGCCGTGGGCTGGTGGCAGCAGCCTTGGCACAGCAGCAGTGGCTAAACAAATAGGGGAGGGGCAGCCTTGGAAGGGGAGTAGAGGTGGAAGAGAAGAAATTGGGTTTTACTAGCTTGGGATATTTTGACATGTCTTGCTTCGTTGGTTGAATTTATATCATCAAAAAATAACTTTGAGGTAATTATAATTAGGCTTTATAATGATAATTAGCTAAATTTAATCACACAAACTTGTTGGGCTTCAAATTGGGCCCAAAATGAATTGGGCTCGAAAATAGAATGCTCCATTGTAATAAAAATTTTGCGTATCTCGAATATAAATTTTTGTGATGTTATGGAAAAATCGTTTAATCACTTAAGTCATAATCATCTAGGCCTACTATCGTTTTCTCTGAAACTTTACGATAATTAAAACCAGAATTGCAAATTGGGGCCTAAATAAATTTTTTCCAATCTGGATGAGTAAATGTGATAAATAAATACGAGAAAATTAATAGCATGACTTAATTAAATAAATAAATATGATTTAGGGTCGGGTTATTACAGCATTCCCCCCTTAAAGAGTTTTGTCCTTGAAACTTATGAGCTTTGACAATACATAGTTTATCTCAAATAGATGTTTGTATTTGGCTTGCATTTCTTCCTTAGTTTCTCCAAGTGGCTTTTGAGGTGGTATGATTTGCCTAAGGTACTTTGATTAAAGGTATGTAGTTGATACTTAACTACTCAATCCTGCGATCTAGCCTCTGGAATGGATGTTCTTCAAACACTAGACCCTCAGTAACCGCAATGGGTTTGGTTATGATAGCGTGGTCAGGACCTGAAATGTACTCCCTGAGTTGTGAGGTAAGGCACACATTATGCACGTGTTCGAGTTATATAGGTAGATCTAGTTGACAAGCTATGGGATTCAATCTTTTAATGAATTGGTATGGTCCAATAGATCTCAGACTCAATTTAGCTCATAGTTCAAACCTCCTCATACCCTTAATTGGAGAAACTTTCTAAAAAATCTTATCATCTACCTAAAACTCCAAAGGTCTCCTTCTTTTATCAACACAGCTTTGCTGTTGGTTCCAATAGTCTATTTTCAAGAGCCTTATGATGATGGTCACCTCATCGAGTATTGAAGAAGATCTTCATGACCCAAAAGATGATTTTGTCGTCAATTTCTATCGTCATTTTACCCTGATGTTTCATGTAGATTTCTCTGCTAGTACTTTCACAACATCGACCGCTGGAAGTTCCACGCTTTCTTCGAATACAAATGTTGGTCATAGGTCGTGAAGTACTACAGGCTCCAACTGAATAGAGTTGGATCCATTGATATTTTTAGATGCCTACCCATGTGACATTAATTAAATACGTAAGTTCTCAAACCTTGTCAAGAGGTTCAACTGAGTAATCACTACAGTATTCAGGGTATGTTGTGACTTTCTAGTTAGGACATCTGCCACAACATTTACCTTTCCTGAGTGATATTGGATCTACAAGTTGTAATCTTTAAGCAATTCTAGTCAATGCCTTTGTCTCAGATTGAGCTTCTTCTAAGTGAAAATATACTTCAAGCTTTGATGATCAGTATAGATCTCATAAGGTACTCCATACAAGTAATACTTTCAAATTTTCAATGCAATAACCACAACCCCTAGTCCTGGGTCATGGGTAGGGTGATTTCTCTCATAAGGCTTGAACTGTCGGGAGGCATAAGCTGCCACTGATCTTCTTGCCAACTTTGTAACTGCCTTCAACGAATTAGGCAGGGAAGATGATCTTTGACATGTCCTTCCTAAAACTCGATAATACCCAGCTAAACCCAAAAATATTCTAGTCTCAGTAACATTAGTGGGCCTTGGGCACTCTGTTAACTGCTTTCACCTTTCTACAAATCAACCTTAATCCCTTCCTTTGAAACCACATGTCCCCAAAAATTCCACTTCTTCTAACTAGTGCTCACACTTCTTTAATTTTCCACATAATTTGTGTCCCCTTAATGTGTGCAATACTATCATTAAATGAGCAATAAGTTCATCTCTATCTTTGGAGTATATCAAGATATCGTCTATAAACGCTACCACAAACTTGTCTAAATAAGGTCTAAACTCTATTTATAAGATCCATAAAGGTCGCGGGGGTATTGGTCAGGGTAAATGGCATCACCGGGGAATTCATAGTGACCATACCTGGTCCTAAACACAATTTTGGGGATGTTCTCAGGTTTAATCCTAAGTTGATGGTATTTTAACCTCAAATAAATCTCAGAAAAGACTCCTACTCCTTATAAACAATCAAATACATCATCTATTTGGGGCAATGGATATTTATTTTTTATGGTAATCTTGTTCAGCTTCCTATAACTAATTCACATCCTCAAGGCTCCATCCTTCTTTTTCACAAGTAGAACTGGGCTACACCATGATGACACACTTGGTCTGATAAATCCCTTTTATAATAACTCGTCTAACTAAATCTTTAATTTTCTAAGCTCTATTGGGGCCATACGATATGGGGCTTTAGAGATAGATTGGGCACCAGGGATTAATTTGATCTTAAAATCAATTTCTCTTTGCGGGCAGTCCCGATAACTCTTCAGGAAAACATTTCTTAATTCACAAACGATAGGGATATCTTGTGCTTTTTCTTCTTTCGGTTGAGTGTCAATAGCATAACATCAATACCTAATATACCATTGACATAACAGCTCACTTATTTTCATAAAAAATTTAAAGGACAAGGTTTTTCCTGTCTTTGCCCATAAAACATATTTCTCTCCCTCATTCATGCTACGAAATAACCTCAAGGTCCTCACAATCTATCTTGACCCCATAAGTACACAACCAGCTCATTTCCAGAATGATATCAAAGACTAATGAGACAAATTGAATCAAAACTCCAGGGAATACTGTCCCACCAATAGTAATTGGGACAAGTTCATAAGAGATAGGACACTCAACTCTAGAGCCATTGGGTAACTTGATTCCATGATTAGATTCTGTCTCCTTTTTTTTAAGGTTCGGTTGCATGGTATATCAAGTAGATATAAATGAATGAGTGGCAACTGAATCAATCAACACATAATAACATTACAAGAGAGTTTCAGTAACTACCATACCAGAGGTGGCAAATTTCTTTTTGCTCAACATATACGGGCTTCCTACAGCTGTGGGCCTTGGAGGTAAGCGCCCTTGTCTATAGCCTTCAGTCTTCAGAGGTTGGCAGCAATGTGGTGCTCCGGGCTACTGTGTCACATGCATTTGTTAGTTCCCACTCGGCACTCAGGAGTGGTGTGGTTAGTTCTTCCACATTTCCCATTGGGCTCTGCTAAATGTGTAGGATGACTCTTGGGAGGAGCAAGAGCAGGCTTCTTCTAGTTTACACCCTCACTAGGAACTCCCTGCTCTGTCCATTTCCTCTTTTGATTAATCGGGTTCAAGGCCTTCAACTCAGTCTTCACTAGTTCCACTTGAGCTACTCGCTCATCTAACTCTTGATAGGCAATGATTGGTTAACCAGCTAGCTGGTTATGAATATAGAAAGCTAATCCCTCTTCAAATCTTCTCATCCTTAGTTTTTCAGACAACACAAATTCCAAAACAAACATGTATAGTTCTATAAACTTGCTAGCATACTGCATCACAGTCATACTACCACTCATCTCCATAAATTCTTTCTCCTTCTACCATTGAACCACAATTAGATAAAATTTGGCTCTAGTTCTTTTAGAAATCTACTCCAAGTGAAATCAGGCCCTAAGAGCCTATCCTTAATAGTGTTTCACTAAATATCGGCTTCGTTAGTTAGGTAAAACGTCCCAGTATTCACCTTTTTAGCCTCTGGAGCCTCTAATGCAGTGAAAGTTTTCTCCATCCTTCGAATCCATTCCTCAAGTTCCACTAGGTCATCCTTTCCATCATAGACTTTAGGGTGCGCCAGGCTACCCTATCTGCTAGTTTATCATCCTTAGGAGGGACTTCAGTACATGCTCGAGAAATTTGTTTCACAAGCTTAAATACCAAAGTATTCTAGTAATTAGGGTTCCCAATGTTATTAGCCAACTCAGGAGGAATAGGGGGCATCCCACTAAGGTTTGGTGGCACATTACGCAAAGCTTGGTCACCTGACTCTTGATTGTGGTTCGAGTTATCTCCTATGTGGGTCTCTGTATTATTTTGCATAGGTTCAGACATTCTGGCTATTCAATAAACAGATTTATTCCATCACTTCACTATGACCATCATATAAGATAAGCATACATAATAGCCTACGTATATGGACTATAGGGCTGTGAAACTCAGGAAAGGGATTTTGCATGTGGACTATTATTCTAGAATGTATTAAAGAGAGGTGAGTGGCAACAAAAGTAACCAGCAAGATGCCCACTACGTATGGATCTATCTAACAAAGTAGAATATAAGAGAAGAACATATGAGAGATAAGTAGAAATTACTATTGTCACAAATCTCCAACGATATCATAATAACCCTCACTAACAAACTTTCTCACTCTTCTAGCTCTACTCTCCATACTCCTTATCCCATCAAGGAAGATCAATCCTGGCTCTGATACCAAATGTATGACACCTCAAAATACATATGGTTTAGTGTTTGCAGTCTCCTTAATAAATACCTTAATTAGGACTAATAAACTTGATGATAGGGGGTTGCCGCCGTCCAAAAGGATAAGGCTTGAAGCATGAGTACTAGAAATAACATAGTTAGGCATAGCTTCAACAATACATACTCACATATGATCAGACCATATGCAATTAACTGGTAACCAACATAAGGTTTATACACCACATAAAGCAATTCCCCATAAAATTTACACCTCCATCCACTGAAGATTTCAAAATACAACTTCAAAAATATGCATGTACCATATCACTGTTGATCCATCCAGATTCCCTTACTCAACTTATTTTCTCCAACTGGTTTGCTAGCATGAGGGTGATTCATTGAGTATTTGCCTAACACAAAACATGAAAAGAATTTCGAACTTTAAGTTGAAGCTCAGTACATGCATTCTTATACTGTTAAATGATCTCTGCATAAATTGATTGGGCGCCCGCTTTGGAATTCATTTTCAGTTGAAACAGTGAATGAGATGAATGTAAAATCATTGCTAGTTATTATCTGATAGTGAACCCCTTAATACTATTACAATCTATGAATACATGTGCACTTTTCAAGCCAATCAGGGGACCTGGCTTGAAGCCGCACGGGTAGCTGAAGGGCAAATGCCTATAGATGATAACTGGCGAGGTTACTAATTAAGTGATAAAGATGATAACTTATTCATTGATGTACTTATCAAAATATGATAACTTTGATAAATACACTCTAATTTCTAAAGATATAGGAAATGGACGTATCTGAAGTCTTTAAAATGCGATCTCACTTAATAATAATTATGCACAAGGGGAAATGATTGATTAATCCCCGTTTCTACTTAAGAAAGGTAGTTATAGATAGAGTAAACAACATTCACTCCCATAATTTGTAACTTCAATGAAAATTGATTAATTAAAAGTGCATCCACGACTCAAACAATTCAATATAAGGTAAGTTACACCAAAATGATTTCAAAAATAAATAAGCTAGGGTCATTGAACTTGAAGTGAAACAAATTGGAGTAAAATAGACCAAAATGAAATGATTGAAATGATAATGAAAAGACTATAATGGATATAAATGGAATATGGATTTTTGATATCTCTGAAATGGATAATAAAAGATTTAATGCCAAGAGGGGTGTTATGAAGTCCACGAAAGCTCATATAACCCTAGTCTGGCCCGATAGATACCAATCTTGTGTCACCACTCTCCCCCCATTTCTC
>NCQV01042225.1:9967-21475 GCA_002740545.1 Lophocereus schottii
CCTCCCCCCTCCCTCCGTATCGAGTAAGCAATTTTCTCACAAAAGCTGGGACATGCTCCTCTATTTTGACCTGAGCCTTACATGATAAGACAGTGTCAATCTGCCATAGTCCACTTCGAGACGAATTAGTGACCAAGGTATCTAAGGCATTCCTTCTTNCATAATCTGCATTGTTTATATTGTCAGTAAACTTGCTTTCTGAATCTCAATCTAGAAAACCTTAAACTTTAGGTTGCTTCTCTAATGTTATGGACATTTGGTGTTAATACTTCCCTCCTACTCTCTTCACTTTGGCCAATAATGCCATTCTGAACTTCAACATCTATGTTCAGTATTTTATCGGTATACTTGCATTCTGATCATTCAGTCTAACGACTCTAACCCTTACACTTAAAGGTGTCCCTCTAGAGTTATAAAACACTTTGGGATGACTGTTGGACACATCAAGGGTCATCATACTTCAAGTTTTTGTAGTTAGCTCATTCTGAAACAATTAAGAGAAACATACCTAAAGAGAAAGGGGCTTAAAGATGACTGTTGGTGCAACCTAGTTTTGAAAGAAAAGTTTTTTGCGTGCCAAGTCCCAAGTAAACATCGAACACTCATTTTAGGTCTCAATATAAGCTGAATTTATATCTATACATAGGCACATTATTTTTCTGAAAGTATTTCCATAACATCTCTCTAGGCCTTCACTAAATCAATGAAAATCCATAGGCAAATCCTTGTTTCTACCTCTATGGTGCTTAATCGATCGTGTAAGATGGTCAATAGCATATTTAGAAGATTTAATGCTGCAAAACCAGGTAGCCCGCTGAAGTGCAGTGTCTTTCATGCTTTTCTTAGTCACTTTTTCCTATGATGGCCAATAGCATATTGATTTCGTTGAATCACATACAGTATCTGTCTCATGAGTTGGTCCTTAGTCTAAATATCCATACATTGGTGTACCATTTAGGCGGGGGGATGTGCATTAAGAGTGAATGTGTGTAGTTTTTATATAGTTTTTTATAATTTTTTCCTCTTTTTTTTTTTTTTTTTTTGGTGGTTGGGAAGGTGTTGCAATGTACCAGCAGTGTACTTGAATTGTACTGAGGTTGTTTTTGTTGGATCCTAAAAAACTGTTGACCATCTTCTACTTCATTGAAATTGAAGCAGAGGGCAATCGAGTGAGAAATTTTGCTATAGTCACAGCAATATTAGCTGGAAAAATTGCACAGAAAAAGAGTTTCAGTTCTTGGAATGTATAGAAGATGGTTTCTCTCATGCTTGTTTGAATTACTAGGTTTAAAAGTGAACATATTTCAATGAGGGGTCCCAACACTCCCAAGTAAGAAGCAGAAAGCAGTGAGCGTCTTAACGACATCCCATAAAAAGAAAGAACAGGAGTTACAAACACTCAAGTCACTAAGAATGAAATTAATTGGGATTTGTGACCTGGGCAGAATAACCAAAAATCTAATGGGTGATCAAGAAACTTCTATATGAGTTTCGTAATGTTCTTGTTCTCATCAACTTTACTTTTTTCTGTCAAATCTATGGCAGTGCGTCCACTGAAACTTTACTACGGTGGCTGCATATAATACTTCTAATGGTTGGGATCCCTCATCTAGGCATCAGTAGCCATTGGGGCCTATTATGGACCTAATGTCTGAAAGGAACTCCTTCTCACTGACACCACAACTTACTAAGCTTTTCTTCACAATCGCATGTTACTGCTGCCCACCCCAAAATACTACTGCACTTTGACCCTTCAGAATCCCAGGATTCCTGGTATATAGAGTGAGAGACTAGTCTACTGATGTACTGCAATTGTTCTTGTAGGCGTGGCCACTGCCCAGATATTTCCTGGTGGGCAGGAGTTCAGTCAAAAGGTGTCTCATTGATAGTGTGCACTGTGGCACTGTGCCCCCATTTAAGAGGATGGATCATATAAATCATTTTAAGAGCTCATGGGACCAATTTAATATCTAAGGCTGAAGTTGAAGAGTTCCTCATTTTAGTTGTAGGTCCAGAATTTCTCTTTCATGCTGCAGCTTAGCTTTGTATACTCCTCTGATCCTACATGCCAAATGACTGTTGTTTTTTCAAGTGTGGGGACATGCCTTTGTGGTTGCGTATGCAATTCTGCATGTGTATTGCTACGTCAAATTTCATCATTTCAGGTGGTGTGCTTTTCTACTGACCAATCATATGTTGGTTATGGTGGTCTACAGCTAAAAAATCTATAGATAGAAGTGTCATTGAATGATTTTTCGTATGCCTGTCAAATTTTGGAAAATTTAAACTATTCTTTGTTTAGTAGCTTACAAGGTGGTGCATTAACATAATTGAAAAGTTCCGTATTCCCTCTCCTCTCTCCGTTTCTCAGTGCCTGGCAGAATCTTTTATTTCATCTGTCCCTTCCAAAATGTCATTAACAGGTTGAACTGCCAAAAGGCAGCCATGCGTAGTCTAAGATTGGCGCGAAACTCATCCACTTCAAAGCATGAAAGGCTTGTCTATGAAGGATGGATTTTATACGATACAGGACATCGTGAAGAAGCTTTGGCAAAGGCCGAGGAGTCTCTTGCCATCCAGAGATCATTTGAAGCATTTTTCCTAAAAGCATATGCTTTGGCAGATTCCAATCTTGATCACGAGTCTTCATCTTATGTTATCCATTTGCTGGAGGAAGCTCTTAGATGCCCTTCGGATGGTCTACGAAAAGGACAAGTATGCGTATTTTCTGGAACATTATTGTTTCTGCATATACCTATGATGTTATTCACCAGTGTCTCTGCATGTCTGCAGGCATTGAATAATTTAGGTAGTGTGTATGTAGACTGTGAAAAGCTGGACCTTGCTGCTGATTGCTACATGAATGCTCTTAATATTAAGCACACCAGAGCGCATCAAGGTCTCGCAAGGGTGTATCATCTCAAAAATCAGCGGAAGGCTGCATATGATGAGATGACAAAGTTGATAGAAAAAGCCAGCAATAATGCATCAGCTTATGAAAAACGTTCTGAGTATTGTGATCGTGAAATGGCAAAGGAAGATCTTGCTATGGCAACACAACTGGACCCCTTGAGGACATACCCATATAGATACAGGGCAGCTGGTATGTTTGTTATTTTTCTTGTTCTATTGCTTTTTCGAGTGCTGTGTCTTTATTTTACTATTATTTGGAACTCATCTTATTGCATTCATTTTTTCTGACCTAGAACGCTAAAAATTTTCGGGCTCTTTAGTGCTCAAAGGGCAGTAATAGTGTAGTCATGAGACAACTAAAAGCCCCTTCCGATAGGTTAAGCATTGTAATGCTAATTTGTCAAAGAAAGTGACTCCATGTGTGGGCCTTGATAGTACAATTCCCATTTCTACCATCAACTCATGTGGAGTAAATACTCCACATTTGTCAAGAAGAAAGCTGTGTCCCAGTGAGACTTCCTAGTGCATAATCAAGTTTTGCGTAGTGGACTATATGCATGTATCTTATCCTATGTCACAATAGTTTGCTAGCAATTTGCAATTGGAGATGAACTGTTAGCATTGATTTGGTTGATTCCACAGTTGCTGAGATGTAGTCTGGCTCCTTTTGAACGCATGGCTTGAATTTCATTTTCTCAGCAGACTTTGGATTCATTATCATGACTTCCGTCAAGTTGACTTGCTTATGTAGTGCTGCTGCTATTATTTTCAGCGTGAATGTTTGACCACAAAGAAGACACATCAGGGGATTTCACTTATTGCCAATTGTGTCTCTGAGAATGCTTGAATATGGTTAAAGCTTTTAATGTTGTGGCACCTCGTTCTGGTTGCCAAAAAGCTACAATAGAAGAATTATCTTTGGAACACCCTATTGCAGCATTGGACAAGCCCCTGCAGCCTTCTAGGCCACAAGCCTTATTAGCCTGCTGCTGGGGCAGGTTGTCAGGAAGTCAAATCTGTGTAGAGCCTTATGCCTAACTTGCAAAAGGGCAGGACCTTCTAATTAGCTTGCAGTTTAATATTGTGCACAGGTTATCAAACATGCTTAGATTGCTTTGGAGCAAGAATTAGAATTATTGCACCTTTTACTGCACAATTTGGGAAATAATGCTGCATTTCATTCTAATAGATAAACAGCTGTCAGCTTAGTTACTCTTTGCTAGGAAGTCCTCTGATCTTCTAGTAACTGTTCATTTAACTGCAGTGCTAATGGACGACCACAAGGAGGACGATGCCATTTCAGAGCTCTCAACGGCCATATTCTTTAAACCTGATTTGCAGCTGCTTCACCTTCGAGCTGCATTCTATGACTCAATGGGCGACGTTGCATCCACCCTTCGAGATTGTGAAGCAGCTCTTTGTCTTGATCCCACCCATGCAGATACACTCGAGCTTTACGGGAAGGCGAGAGAACGGTTTAATGAACAACAAAAGTGAGGTAATGTTTGAAATGACCTGCATCTCTTTCATGGCAATGTCATCTTTGCCCCCCGGAGCATTTCAGTAAAAGGTGGGCCAGTACTAGTTTGCAGATTGCTTTTGGCCTGTGTTTGAGATGCTTAGGAGCAAAAGAACACTCGGAGTGGAGAATCAGGAGGAAAGGTACAAGGTGACCTGTAAATATATATATTGATTTGGTTGCAGTTTTTGAACCCACTGAAAGTGAGATAGCAGCAATATCTCCTGTTCTTGCGGCCTATGTTTTGTGCCGCAGCAGAGAAATTTGTTGTGTAGGTGGCTGTTGTTGATAGAATCTGCCCGGTATAGGGGTTTTATTGCCATGTAGTAGTTAACACTGCTGAATGTCCCCTTTGTAGTGGTTTTGTAATCTGGGCAGGTTGGCGATTTTTCCCTCTTGAATGACATAAGAAGCAGCTTTGTCCCTTGGGACCAAGTGTGTTATTTACACATGCAAAACTAAGCAGTAATGAGTTCACTATTATCTGAACTATTCATTTCAGTTGAAGTACCTATGTAAGATAATCGGTAGTTTGATATGGATAAAAAGCATTTGGCACTTTATTTGCCAGGAACATGCAAAATTTATCCTCAACTCTGGCTGGCATGCTCTTGTGTTTTATAAGCACATGTAGTTAAAGGACATCTGTCAATTTTCATCGACTTGAACACCAGGATTGATCAATACCATTTGGATAGTTGAGCAGGCACGTTATATTCTTGGTCATTGCTACTGGGTTGTCTCACTCTAAGCGACATCTGTCGGTGCATCATTTGAATGTGTGGGCCAGTGCAAAGCATGCTGACACTGGCAGCTAACACTACCTGTGTTAGAGCTCATGTTCACCAGATCAATACGGCTGACAACGACACAATGTTGCTTGGATATTTTTCGAAACATCAATTTATTTTTCTCCGATGAATAATTCATGTGTCGCCAATGCTGATAATTTATTGTTTGTTGTTTTTCTCGGTGGCAATCATTTCATTGGGTCAACTGCACTAGAATTGCCATTTCTATGATACTCATTCGTGCCGTTAAAACGTCTTGCATTTCAATGTCGAGTCATTCCTACAGTCGTTTGTCCCATTGACCTCAGGCCGCCTCGGGCCAGCTAAGTTGGTTCGGCCTGGACCAGTTAGCAGACCAGGCTAGCCTAATGTTGAATTGCTAATTGGGCTTGTTGGAAGCAGACTAGGCTGGCCTAATGTTACTTGGGCTGGTTTCCAACCAGACGACATACGCATCATTGGCTTCATTCTTGTTAGACCTGATCATGGGTCAGGGTCCCATTCAACCTGCCCTGCCCCAACGCTAAAGAAAGAGGTTAAGGTTGGCTTTTTTGACTTTCAATTCTCCCTTACGTTCAAATTGAGGGTACCTAATTTTGATGAGGTTTAGGCATAAGTAGAAGTTTTGACCCTCTAATCTGGCTTGCTGACCCTCACTTCAAAAAATTAAATAATTCAAAATAAGAACAAAAGACTTTGGTTTTCATTGATTCAACGTCAACAAAACCTTATTTTCCAACTCTTATGACTCGGCCCTCAATTCGATCAGATTTAGCCTTTTTTTAATATTGTAAAAACTGGATATTGTTATTGGTTTTGAACTCTTTGAAATTTTGGATAATTTATGCAATAATCTCATTTAATTTTTTCAAAAAGATTTATAATTTTGTAAATTTAGTTTTAGAAAGTATTTGAAAATTTCAAACTGATTAATAAAGATTGATTAGAACGGGCAGATTTTGGATGATTTTGCCATAGGCTGGTGTAGGCGGGCCAATTTGCCCATTTCTATGATGCCTGCATTGAATAACCCACAAAAAGGGGGCGGGCTGGTCCTGAGGTTTTACCTCTTTGGGCTACTCCTGGCGACTTTGTAGTTTCCATTGCTAGCCCGAGATGAGCCAGCGTCAATTAGTTTTCTCGATAGACTTTGTGATTTGAGCTAAATTGGTAGTGTTTGGTTGACTCAATTCTCGCATTGAATAGTCTAAACGGCATAGATCAGGTTGAGCCAAGCAAATTGCCTTTTTCTTTCCAAAAGGCCTTGACATCTTGCCAAATTTGGCATAAATATTTACATATGTGTATATTATGTGTAGATCTAGGAAAACTGGCCCAAGACTCGAAATTTTAATCGAACAATTTGGAACGATACTTGACATGGCATCTGAAGTATGTTCACCCGAAAGTGGACTTGATATCTGAATTGATTCGAACTAACCCATAGTCGACCTGAAATTTTATACAAAATTGCTTATTTTTTTTGCATGACAAGCGTATTGGATAAAAAATCAGTTGACTTAAAATTGACCCGAATCGAAGTTCACCCGACCCAAACTAAACCGACCCGAACTATGATTTAACTAGAAACATGACCCAACCCAAACCTAACACGACCCATATCTAATCTGAATGGCTCATTTGTCAGGTCTAATCATGTGTCCAAGGTACATAAACACTTACAATTGTTCATGCACATTAATAGAATATATACACTTTCATTGACGTGTGTTAGCGTATGTGGTAGGGAGTATTTACTTTTAAAGTATGATATAATTTATTGGCATTAGCCAAGCTAGAGCTTTGTTCAACAGCCAGCTTGGCGGCTGTTACCTTTCTTGCGTCACCCTCCACGACCCCCAGACGATGATTAAGGGGCGACAATGACCTCTTTTAGTTGATAATTTCCGCTGCTATCAACTGAATATGCTTGCTGATATTTTCTTGCTTTGTAACTTCCACGAGAGGCCGATCACTGAAGTTGGATTCAAAATCGAAAATCAAAAAGTTCATTAACAATTGGTGGGTCGTCAAATGTCCATGGTACTTAAAAGCTCCACAAAGCTCTTCTTGAGTTGTCAGTGGGACACTAGGATGTATTTACAGCGGCCACAGAGTTGAGCACTATGAGTCGGCATGTGGACTAAACTATGGTTAGCAATAAATCGAGTCATTTATGAGTTAACCTATCCAAAGCATATTAACGGGTCGGACTGGTTCATCCTGCTAGTAACACATTTAATTATTAGATATTTTTGTTAATTAATTTACCATTATCCAACAAAGTACACTTTATTAGTGAATTGATCGTTACTCGAACAAGAGTGGGATTATTATCCAACACTAGCATCATAATTCGAGACCAATTAGAATAAAAACCAAATACAAGGATATTAGAGAAGCGTAAGATATTAGAATTATGTTTTAATTATAACATCAAAATTTTAGATTATTATGGAGTAACATTATTTAAAATATGATGAAACATGCACTTTTTTAATATTTATCTTATTTTAGGTTGCTTTTCCCAAGAGTAGATAGCCATTTCACGTCATTTCATATTTGATTCCGGAAGAAATCTCTGGAGTACGGTTGATGATGGCGTGGGACGAAGGAGCGGGTTTATCTGATTGCTGGCGTGCAACCTGACGTCCTCTTCTTGGAATGACCCCACCTGTAAAAAGGGCAATCCCGGATTGTGGACCTGAGAACACCTTTCTGACGGTCAAGTCGGTTCAGGATCCAAGTCAAGGGTCAAAAGGGAGAGAGACTATAGTAAGAGTTCAATATATCTGCCTGCCAAGCCCTTTCCCGAGGAAGGTAGGTGACTATTTATAGTCCTCTCGGAAAAAGGGTAAAACAGTAATCCTACCTGGAGTGCCCGCGTGGGCCTTGCTCTCGGCGTGGAAGGGCCCTAAGGGGAGCCTCTAGGGTTGCGTCCTAGGGCCCCCTATCTCAGATATGGGCTTGGGGAAACCCCTAAAGGGGGATGTCTGAGGTCCCATTACCCCAAATACAGGCCTTGTGTGCGAATCCAACTTGGTCAGGCCCAATTGGGAGAAAACATATTTTTCCCAATCATTTAGCCCCCCACATTTTACCTTCACGTCGAGCTAGGTGAGTAGTCAAGTAGAATGTGGAGCACTGTTAATGGTTGACATGCATCCATGGTGCTTCGGAAATTGGGCCCTTGTAACGGACGGCTTGGGGGCCACCATCCATGGCTGCACAAGTTTCAAGGCCTGGGCGATAGTTTTATGGAGTTGCCTTTCCTCTACTATAAAAGACAACTAGCGGGGAGGAGGTATTTCACCCTTCCCTATTCAGTAATAATCGTTATTTGGTGTTCATGGCTTTCCCGCGCTCCCTTAATACTTAGGCGATGGCCGAGTACGTCACCCGCCATTTTGCATAAGATTGACGTGGGGTTGCCTTTCCCCCGTTGTCTCTCCCAAAATACTTTCAGGCAGTTCGAGCTTTGAGCTGGCCGTGGCTAGGGAGGCCGCTGAGTATTACGAACTCCCGAAGTTGCGTCAGGTGATTTTCTACGCGATGCTTCTAAATGAGGCCGAAAGGCTTGAGGTTTTGCAAGGACAGGCACTCCGGTTTTTAGAGTTGGCCCTCGTTGAGCTCCGTCGGAGCTCTTTCGAATCATGAGCCTGGTTGTATGGTGACCGGATTTTTGAAACTCGATTCCGTCCAGGGGTCGGATGGGGGGAGAGTTCGGGAGTTGGTCGACAAGAAGATGGCTATGAGGTAGAGCCGGCAGATGAGGGTTCGGCCATTGTGAGGATGGCCTCCCCTTAGGATGGTGGCGAGCAGGGGTGGAGGTCGTTACGCCTGTGCTTGCGTAGCTGGCCCTACTAATGCTCCTGGTTTCTCTTGTTCTTTTCTTCCCCTTTCTTTTTTTTTTTTGGGTGATGTATTGCCTACGTCAGTAGTAATAAAAGTCTGTGCTTTCGTATTCTGCTAAGTTGTCGTTACTTTGCTCATACTGGTCTCATTTTGTACTGACTGGGTAGCCATGTGTCTGAGGTGGATTAGCTATTAGGCTCTTGGGAATTTTTCCATCTCCAGCTTTTCCTATCCCTCTTCTATAAATACGTCGTCATTCCCCCACATAGGATATTCAAGTATTTATTTTTCCAGAGGGAATGGTATAAAGTATAGAGAGAGCGATCAGTACACATGTTTTCCCTTGTCAGTATGGCGTTCTCTCCTATTTACAATACAAGGGAGATGGTCGATTAGGTAAGGGAATCCTTTGTTTGGCACTGGAGGAGCGCGTCGCGTCTGCCTCGCCCCCTTCCCAAAGACTTCCACACCTTATGCCCGCGCTTCTCGTTGTCCAACGCTGAGGGCGCGGCGGCCGACTTTGAGCTCCCTGAAATAGTACATGCGACGTTCTACGCCATGCTGCTGAACGAGGCAGTCAAACTGGGCGTGGCACATGAGTTTACGACCGCAGGTCTAAAATCAGCCTTGATAGGCCTGAGGTGGTCAACTTTCGAGGTTTGGATGGACTGTGTCGACCACGTACTAAGGGCAGCACAGCTTCAGCGACCGGCTGATGAAGTGGAGGTACGTGGTCCCCTAGACGGCGAAGAGGAGGGCTTTGGATCGAACGACCCCTCGACCCCTTCTAGGGATTAGGAGTAGCCTTAATTTTGTTTCGAATCTTTTCTTGTATCGCCTTAGTTTTAGTTTTTTTGTGGCCGGCCCTCATGGGGGCTTTTGATAATAAAGAGATATTTCCTTGACACGAAAAATTGTTTCTTTTTCGCCTTTAATGACGCTCAGTGTTGCATGATTTGGTTTGTAAAGAATGCTTGCGTTTTACCTTTTACATCAAGGCTGCAGGTCGTGGGAGCCATGTGGCGAGGTTAGGGTGGCTGGTTAAACCCCTCGGGAGTCGTGCCCCCTCAAACATTGGTCCCCTTCTCTATAAAGGGTGGTGTAATTTCCGTAGGGCTTCATACTTTCCTTTGTGAACAAAATAAGAAAGGAGAAAGACAATGGATCGAGGTCTCTTTCCCAATTTTGCCAACACCGAGCAGGCGGCCGAGTACGTCTATGACCACTTTCGCTGGTCGTTGAAGGACCCTTTGGACCCGAGTCCCAAGCTGCTTCCCACGGACTACCACGGTGTGTGCCCCCGTTTTGACCTTGAGGTGGCGAGTCGATATGCCCATGATTCCAACCTCTCGGAGATGGTGCCCGCAATCTTTTACGCCATGGTTACAGATGATGCTGTCGAACTGGGCCTCTCCCACAGGCTTACCATGGACGTCGTGATGTGGGCCATGCAAAAGTTGGACTGGGGCCTTGTGGAAGCTTGGCTCGGGGACAACGATCAAAGGCTCTAAAGAGCTCAGGCTGCTCGTTTGAGGGATTCCCCTGCAAACCTTGTGCTGGCGAGCGATCCCTCTAGGGAGAGGACGTCCTCTTTTCCTTCTTTCCGTGATACCGTACAGGCAGTGGATTATATGCGGAACAACCTTCGCTGGACCAAGAGGGAAACGTCAAGCCTACGTCCGAATTTTCTCCCTTGAAACTTCTCGGTCTAGTAGCCCGAATTCAACCACATCGTGGCAATGTAGTTCGCAAATGCTACTCATATCCCTCAGATGGTGCAAGCTGTCTACTATGCAATGGTGATCAATGATGTAGCAAGGCTGCCACGTATCAGGAGGGAAACCGGAGAGAGCTTGATGTCGAACCTACGGAAGCTGAGGGGGGATGTCATTGAGGCATGGCTATTGTCCATTAGGGACGAGCTCAAGAACACCCGATGATGACTTCGGGATAGAGGGATGTGCCTTACTCCCCTTCGTTGATCGAGGAGGAGTAGGCACAAGTTTTTTCTTTATATTTTCGTTTCATGCTTGTATTGGTATAACTGTGATAATTAGAGATCCCTGCGTGATTTTACCTCTTTACACTTGTTTGTATTCATATGTCATGGAAGGTTACGAGGCCGTGTCACGTGGCCTCCAGCCCCCATTGGGGCTAAGAGTGTAATGATCGGTCATAAGGCCGGGTTTTGGGCCCCGTGGCCCCCCAGTGGGCCTAGGGATGTAGCGATTAGCCATAGCGTCGTCGCTACACCCTTAGCTCCGCATGGGGGCTAAGAGTGCAACGATCGACTATGAGGCCATGCTTGAAGACCCTTAGCTCCTATTGGGGCTAAGAGTGTAGCGACCGACCGTGAGGCCGTGCTTAAGGACCCTTAGTCCCCAATGAAGCTAAGAGTGTAGTGACTCATCGTGAGGCCGTACTTAGGAA
>NCQV01042225.1:45534-61778 GCA_002740545.1 Lophocereus schottii
ATAACTAGTAATGCAGTTTTACATTCATCTCATTTACTGTTTTAACTTAAAATGAATTGCAAAGCGGGCCCAACCAGTGCTTCAATGATCATTTAACAATACATGAATGCATGTACTAAGTTTCGGCTCACAATTTGAAATGTTTTTCATGTTTTGTTTTAGGCAAATGCTCAGAGAATCGTTTTCATGCTAGTAAACCAACGAAGAGAATAAGTTGAGTAAGGGAATCTGGATGGATCAACACTGATACAGTGTGTGCATATTTTTAGAGTTGTACATTGAAATCTTCAGTGGATAGAGATGCAGATTACATGGTCAATTATTTTTACTATAGTGTAAAAACCTTATGTTGGTTAACAGTTGATTATATATGGATTGATTAGGTGTGTATGTGTATGATTGAAACTATGCTTAAATGTGTTATTTATAGTACTCATGTTTCAAGTCTTGTGCGTTAGGACGGTGGTAATGCCCCTATCATTGGGCTGTCTAGATTACAATTAAGGGATTTATTAAGGAAAATATAAGCAGTGAAACATGATCAATTTGGAAACGTTACATAGTTGTTCATTACAAGGATAAAATCATTAGAATTATGGATATGGAGATAGAGAAGTATAATTACATTAAGTTGTTTAGAGATGCTAGGGCAAGATCCAGTACTAATGCGGCCAAGTTGGAGCAACTCAAGCAACCTAACCTAGAAGCATCTCAAGCAGCAAAAATCTAGCACCAATCCTGTGCTTGCTATGTTGTATTTTATTATGAAAGACTTCTGAATTCCCTTATGATCTTTGTGATATAAGACAAAGTTTATTCCAAGAGTATGTGTTGCTAACTTATTTGCACTTGTCATGTGATAGAGTGCACTTGGTCTGATAATGTAATGACTTTAGTTTAATAAAGTCAAATAGAATGTGTTCAAGACAAAATATATGTTAACTAGAAGAACAACTCAATCATTCCATTCCATGATTACAATATACATAAACAGCTGCATCACATTAGCAAATGAACTTTAAACTACCATCACAATGACAAGCGTTACAATAATACCAATTAAGAGAATGTACATAATACTTTGCCCCTTCTCAATCAACTTAAATCGCATTCTTAACTCTGACAATTCCTTCTTGATTTTAGTAAGCATCACCATAATCCTTTTCTCCATCTTATTGTCATCATTAACCCACTTTAAGAACTTGTCACACTGTAAGCACTTTATGTATTCCCTTCCTAGGTTTTGGCTTGAATGGGACACTTTCCTCATTTCCTACATATGTCTAGGCAGTCATCATCAAATTCACTTAGCTGATTGCTCCTTGAGGATGAGATTCCCCTCATTTCAACTTCTTGCCCCTTCCTGGGAAAAGAAAAAAACAAAAATTGAAGGTATTGTAAGCCAAATTAGTGAAGACAAGCAACAACAGGGGACAGAGTACAATTCCTTGAGCAATGGAAGGCAAACCAATAAAAAATACAGTAGTAGTAGCAAGGAGAAGGAGGGAAAATGTGAAGGATGTATGCTTGGGAATGAGGGCAAATGCAAGGATAATGAGGAATGCAAGGAGAAAGAAGAGCGGTGGGAGAGGAAAGGGAAGACTGAAAGGAAGGAGGAAGAAGATGGTTGGGGATGTATTTAAAAGAAAGCACATGAACTTTGGGAAAAAAAAAATGCAAGATTTATATCTTTAGGAGTAATTTTGACTTTCCACTTCAAAAATTCAACTTCACCGCTCTTTTAATCGAAATGTTGATGTCATAGGCCAGAATTGGCCCATACAAACAGTTTCACCATTATTTAAGGTCCTCAAAATAGTTTCCACGTAAGTTAAGGTACCTTTGTGTAGTTTTTTGTCATTAAACCAACTTGAAAATAAATTCACTTGCATCATACTTGATAGTCGCTTGCACCACCAACAAGGGAACCCTCCTTTTTTTTTCCCATCTCAGGGTTGCTCAAGGTTTGAAAACACGACATAAACTCATAATAGTCAATTTCTCCTTGCTGATTAAAACCCAGAGCAACCAAGCGTGCTTTATGCCTCTTCACAGAACCATAAGGCCCATATTTCACCGTGTAAACCACTTACTCCTAACTAAGTTTTAAGAAGGTTGGGGTGGAACCAAGTCCCAAGTACCATTAGCCATTAGCAGATTATACTCTTCATCCATTGCATGTTTTCAATGGGAATATTTTGAAGCTTAAGCGACGAAAATAGGCTCAAGCTTAGTTAGAAACATGGAGAGCGAGAAAGAGAGTAGGGTTTAGGCTTTACAGACTTAGAGCGAGTTTGCATCCTATGGGTATCAGTAGTGGGCTAAGAAATGCAGGATAAGTCAAGAGACACGAGCTGGGAAGTGTTGGAAGTAAGAGGAGGGTTGGGGTCATTTGGGCTAGTTAACTGCCACTACGAGAGAGGGTCATAGTAGTAGCAACATTCATTACAAGGGCAATGGGCTGGACATCCTAGAGGGCCCAATAGCGAACATAGCGGGCGGAGATCGAAATACTGGACTGGGTGGGAAGGCGGCCTGTGGGCTATTCAAGATTGACCTTGAGGAAACTGGGCTCAAAAGTTGCGATGTGAGGCTGGTGCTAGGTGTGGGCAAAATGGAACCAGATAATGGGCTAGGAACTGAAGTGAAGACATACGTAGTATGGGTAAGACTCA
This sequence comes from Lophocereus schottii, assembly GCA_002740545.1. Classification (NCBI taxonomy): domain Eukaryota; kingdom Viridiplantae; phylum Streptophyta; class Magnoliopsida; order Caryophyllales; family Cactaceae; genus Lophocereus; species Lophocereus schottii. Next base: position 48,210 of record NCQV01042225.1, read on the forward strand.
GTATATCATCCAAAATAAAAGAGCTAAATTTTTAAACTGTAGGAGCTCAAGACGCAAGTGATGAATAAGGAAATTCAATTTTATGAAATTGAACATGACGACTTATGTAAACACTGTTTGTAAGAGGATTTAGACGTCTATAGCCCTTATAGTGAAGAGCATTGCCTAAAAACACATACTTAATGAATCTAAGGGATAATTTATTTGCAAGCAACAAAATGTAGAAAACAAGCACATTCAAACAGTTTTAGAACCATAGTCAGGCACCTTTGTAAATAAAACCTCATAGGGAGACCTATCATGTAACACCAGAGTGGGAATTCTATTAATGGTAAAGACAACGACATAAACTGCATCCAACCAAAAAGAAGCAGGAAATATGGCATCAATGAGAAGTAAATTAGTCATCTCAACCAGATTTCTGATTTACTTTTCATGGGATACAACGACAAGACTTCCCAGTGTGAGTCACGCTTTTTTTGCGAGATTTGAGGAGATCTAGAATTAGGCAAGCTTACCTCTACAAGCATCCCTGTCTGTAGAGTGACTGATTCCAAGAGAGCCATAAGAAAGGATTTTTTGAAAACATTTATAGAAAAAGGATTTTAGGAAAACATTTTACAGCAAAAAACTAAAGATAAGTAGCAGGGAAAGAACTAAGAAATACTGATAAAACAGGTGATAGTAACTATGTAAAATATAAGTACAATACAACATACCTTAACAAACAGAGGTAAGCTAACAATATCTCTTCCTAGAGGAATGTACTACCTGCATAAAAACACGGGATACAAAAAATAGAAAAAACATCCAGAAACACACCACAAGAAAATCTACCCTACTGCAATCGAATGACATCTATGAGACTGTCTCGAGGTTATCCAAGACATTAATCTTATCCCGCCACCGTCTCCTATCCTGAGTCATGTCCTCTGTCAACCCTACAACTTTCAAGTCCTATCTTGTCCTAGCTCTTCTTTGGTTGTCCTGGCTCTTCTTTGGTTGTCCCCTCTTCTTTGGTCGCTTTATGGGATAAATCCACGTAAATCGAGAAAAATCATTGATAAAGGAAGCATAGTAGTTGCAGCCTTGATGTGATAGGATAGGAGATTGCCATATTTCAAGATGAAACAGCTCAACAGGAGCAATAGTACAATGTTCAGCTAAATCATAGGTAATCTATGAGACTTAGTTAAGCGACAAGTACAATCATCGTGAAATGAGGAAGAAACTTTCAAATAATTATTTTTCTTTAAAACAGCAAGAACTTGAGCTCCACAATGCCCTAGACAATGATGCAAGTGATCTCCTAAAGTATTGGATGCCAAATTAGCAAAAATCAAGAGATTCCCAGTAGGAAGACGAACTGGATGAACATTGTTGACACTAGGAGCCTACAAAAGGGCACCACCTGTGGTGTTTCGCCTAAATTAAATAGAAGAGAGTCAAAAATCGCATTAAATTTGTCATCACTACAAAGTTACATAATAGAAAATACAACTGAAGAACATGAAGAACACAACAAAGATGCAATGGCTTCATCGGAGTAGAGACAATTCTATGGACAACATGGTTAATATGTAACAAGGCACCATTCCCAACCTTGACAAGACTAGTTCCAAAGTAAGGAGATTTAGTGAGGAGCTTACCATCATTAGGAGTCATGTGGGAAGCTACAGTGGAATTAAAATACTAAACTTGTTCACTAGCATCAATAGAACTAATCGTAGCATATACAAGGAGCACCAGTTGCTGGCAAGGTTGATAGCCAGTAGGATAGTTATCAACAAAATGACCTGGAGCATGATAGATTTGATAGACAATATCAGTATAAGATCCTAAAATTCCTTCTAAGTGGTTAGTGCCTGCAAAGAAGATTTAGTATCCAAAGCAGAAATACTACCAGCATATGATGATGAAACGACTGAACCGCCAAATAAAGTACCAGTAGGCATACTTTTAGATGTAGCACCATTTTGCTGAGTGGTGTTGTTGTTCTTGTTGCCAACACCTCCTTTATTATTCTAGTTATGATGTCCTCTATATTTATTCATCTACCATTATTATCATTATTATCACTTAGAGATGGGGATCCGTTCCCTTGATTGGAACTGTTAGCACCAAAAATGCTAACTAACACCTGATGAACAAGTGTATCACAACTTGACTGAAATTTCAACCATTGCTTATAAAAAATCAACTCAGAATGTAGATCATCAAAAGTATGACAGTTAGGCAACATAGAGTAAGTGGTAATAAAACTAACGTAAACCAAAGGTTATATACTGAATCAATTTAAGATCTGACACAAGACTCTGAATAGCAGCTAAGGAATCAACAGCAGTCTTAATATGAGATAGGTAATCTTCAATGGACTGATATGTACCTTTGGACACATTAGCAAGCATACAATTGATATCTAAAGCTATTGCCAAACTAGCAATACTAAGATAAATGCTTCCAGATTGGTAAAAGCATGTGGAATGTTACACACCCCACATAATGTACCTTTAGAAATAGTAGCAAGGATCCAGGCTTGCTTGAGTTGATTAACCCAAAGCCAATTGAGATATGTTGGATTCGGCTGCTAAACATTGGCAGCAACAAGACCTATGGACACTGGCTACACTATAGTACCATCATGCATACCATGAAGCTGATACGTGATCAAGAATGAGGTAAACTGAGTTTTCCAAGAGAGATAATCATCTACTAAGGTGACTAATGGGAGACATAAGTTGTAATATTGACAGTCCACCAAGACAGTGGAAGACCACCACCATGCATCGGCACCGAGTGTGAAGGTGACCAAGGACTATCAAAAACCCCATGAGAAGGATACCTGATAGAACCATAAAATTGTGCTATCGGGTTAGCATAGCCCAAAGTGGCTAGTCCGAGGCAGGGAACATGCAAGGTTGTCGAGGACCATGACATGGGTAGCTAGGAAAAAGAAGGGCTCGACTGAGAGTGATGTCGAGGAAGCCCAGGGGAAGGAACACCAAAGGAAGAAGACATCACCGGAGCAGTCGACGATGGTGAGGATGGTAGTGGCTACGAAAAATTAGAGTGAGAAGACCCATCACCAGGAAGGTTGGTAGGAACACTACTCGGCTGGAAGGGAAGCGAGGAAGTAAGCGGCATGCAAATGTTGACGGAAAAGGAAGCCAATGCAAACTAAGCCGACAGTGGAACCACGTCAGAACCAACGGTGGTTGTTATAGCGGTGGAGCTATCGTCGGCCGTGAGAGGCTATACAAGACTTAGGGTTAGGGCTTTGGAGATAGCTAGGAGAGGAAGAAAGAGAGCAGGCTGATTAGGGTTTTTAGGGTTTAGAAGCGAGTGGTTCTGATACCATGTGAGAATTATAGGAAGAAAAAGCTCACGAAACCTTAGGAGCCTAGTGTCATATATATAATCATTTGTATAAATTGTCAAATTACAATATTATCCTTACATACACTGTTAGACGCATTAAAAATATAAGAAAAGTGACTTAAGAATAGGCACCATGAAGAATTAGGAATCTCAAACTATTGTTTAATTTAATTGATAATGGTAAACAATAGTTTTTAAGTTTAATGGTTATCAACTGTATGAATTCAACACAACTCACTCATGGGCATGTTCTTTTCAACTTATCATAAGTAGCTTATTACTTATCAGTATTCGTCAGTGCTGACCATTGCTAAAATTATGAGTATGAAATATGGCCAAGTGCTTATCAGTGCCAATCATGCTGAGCTGATGGTGAGTATTTATTATAAATTGAAAAGAATAGATTCATAGACCAAGCCCCATTATAAACCCAAGAGACCCAGTTCAACCAATTAAAATAGAAGTCTCACTTTGAGTCCCAATGTTATCTTGATCTTATTTCCAATTATGTTGTCTTTTACTCCTTTTCCTCATTGAATTCAACTGGCAAGCTTTAAAATTCAGATGAATGCTTAATCACACTGTGCTACCCCAGTTTGTTCAATAAGAAGTCTTCCAACAACAATTCCATTTTGTACGCATATTATTAGCTCAGGCTTGTGTGACACAGCTAAAATCAATGAAGGTTGCTTTCTAGAGATGACACCTTTAGCTTACTCTAATCTGATGCTTCCCATTAGCTGAGCTTTTTCATCTAGTGGAATTGAATAATGAGACATCAAAATGGACTTGATTAGCAAGTCTATGAGATATAAAATGTGGAGATGTAAGGCGTGCCTTTTTTTTCCACGTTTCTACAGATCCTGGCAAATTCTTACATACTACTTCTGTCATTATCTACATATTTCAAAAGTTATGTAATTTTCTACAAAACTCTACATAATTTTATACATTTATGCATATTTTAACATACCACATGTATCCGTATTCTCTGCAGATCTCTAACCAAATGGAGATGAAATACGTAGATTCCCTCTTTTAATCAACAAAAAGGTACATATTCTTAGGGATGTTGTATTACAATGACATGACTCAAGATTGTTATTAAAATGATATTAGATTACACATCATTCACTAATTAATTATAGCAACTCAACAAAGATGCACGTAGGCGAATGAGAACATACCTTTGTTAAAGTTTCATCATTCCTATTCCAATTTGCATATGTATGCCCACATTGATGCATAGGTGTGCCAGTTAGCATAGGTATGCCCACAGTATCCTCAAGGGGTTTGATTAGTGTTGGATAATTTAAAGAGAATAGTTCAGTGAGAGGATTACTCTAAACTTCAGGCAAGATCGAAGTCACTTTTCCTAAAGACTTTATTCACCTAGTGTCCAATGGGTATTTCCAAATTAGTCTTTGAGATACAAGGAGGTATCCCTTAGACTCGTGTTGCACTCACAAGTATAAGCAATAGTGGCTTAGGATTAAATAGAAATTCAAATGGATGATAACATTGGAACCTCTCTTGATCCATGTCGTTGAAGGCATAATTCAAAAATATATTTCCATATCCATTTTTATAGAAACAATTATTTTATTAAACTTTCATTTTTTGGAAATTACTCCAACAATCCCACCATTTCCATAACAAATGGTTTTTTTGAATTTCTAAAAGGTCTTATGCATAAATGAAGTTGACTTGCGATTGAACCTCCATCTTAGTGACCTATCTGTCAAATGATTAGGATAACATGATAGGCTATGCTTTGATCTAGCTACCCTCTCTTACCACTTACATCTAAACCACACACAAGACTTCTATCCTAGATCACTTAGTAATGTGGCATTACTGATGACCATGTGTCTTGTATATATTTCGTAAGTGCTTTAGAGCTAAACCCAAGCTCAATAAAAGCAATCAATCTTCACACTTACTATGTAAACCTCATCAATACCTCCATAAAGTATTAATAGAAATATTTGAGTATAATAAACAAGTCATGCCATTAATTAACCATAATCAACTTAATCAAATTCTTATTTCTATACCTGCCAGTGAAATGTCCTCTATTGAGGTTCATTAATTAAGAGCAAAAGCTCACCGTCCATTTGAACATATGGATAATTTAGCACTTCATTTGGATGGTAATTATAACGATAATTGCTAACAAGCCACACAGATAGTGTACTTCCACTCATTGAACTTAAGATGCATTTTCATGACTTTGACAACAATAACTTCACAGAAGTATCAAGACTTTCAAGTTATTATATTAATCACACTTGTCTATATTTATTTGTTCATATGGAGTTATTTCCTTTGTGGGTCTTAGTTATGAGCCCACAAGACTTATAAAGTCAACCAACAATAAAACCAACGTCCAACTATTAACACTTGGACATTTGAGGTTCTAAACAAGGTTAATACATGAAAATATAATTTCATATTTTCATCTGAGTCCAACTAGAAATTATAACCCTAATTTCAATTAATGGACTTAAAAATTTATTTCATCACCACGTGAATATAGGCTACCCCCACCATTTACTCCAAACAAGGGTAAATAATTGTAGGTCCATTACATGAAATTTCAAAGGCAAGCATGTACTCACAGATTTACATTCTGTCCATATCCATCTTTTGATTCTCTTATGACCATACTAGAAGTCCCATCGTTATAAACCAATCCAAAAGTTAAGCTTGTATCCATTGACTTAAAATTAGCCATGCTAAAATGTTCTAATAAGTCCTAGGCGAACTTTTTATATTTTAGTATATATTAAATCTCATGAAAATAAATAAAGCACCATATTTATTTCCAATAGGGATAAAACTCTTATCCTGTTTAAGATCCATTTACATATAAGTATTAAATCATAACCTTATGAATCTTAAATATTATGCGAATAATTCCCAAAACTAGAACAAATAACATCCAAATGTCCAAATATGGACAATTAGAAATCATATTAAAATACACATTAACAAGCCTAACTAAAATATACATAGCCTTATATGTTTTAGTGTATTAGAATCACATAGAAATAGATCACATTTATTTCTATCAAGTACAAATCACATATCCTTCCACTCATATTAATTACTGATTCATAAACTACATTTCATGAACCAAATCATGTGGATAAATATCAATTACATGATACATGGCATTAGATCTCAATTAAGGGTATGATTATGTGAGATTCAACCATTTTAAACATCTTGTTCATTCACACATGACAAAAATAAAACACTGTCACAAATTTGGATCATTCCATATGCATGTTGATTCTTTTCAACGATAGACTATGATGTCATCAAAATGACCGATTTCTAATGTTTCTATATAGAATGTAATAGGAGGTTAAAACAAAACATCATTCATCATTAAAATTGCTGCCAGATCATAAAAACTATGATAATCCTTACTAACCTGAACATTTGATGCTAGAATTATATCAAAAAATATCACATGAGACAAAATATGTGCCACTTCATGGTAAATGTCAACCAAATACATCAAGTCTAATTCAAATGCAGAAGAAAATGAAAGTATCAATATGAAAGTAATAGTTATCTCTTCTATTATCTTGGCCTATCCCATTTACCCAATTGTATGGCTATGCATAAATTCACTTATTAAGAAGCCATGCTGAAAAGTAAAGTTGTATGTATATCTGGTTTTTAGGGAGTGATTTCTACATTAGAGCCATATCAAGACCAAAATAAATAATATATATCCAAGGGCACTTGCAAAGCAATGGAATTGTTCATTGATATAATAATATACATTTGATATCATACAAATACCAAATTTTGCACGTACAAAAACCATAACGTGATTATAGATATCTTTAGATCCTATAATCAATATTGCATATGTGATAACATAACCCTAGGATTACAAGAATAAAACATTATGCAAACAAATCAACATTACCACCAATCATGTTGATCACATGAAGAGAAATATCCATAGTATACCATAAGCACATCCTAATTACAATGCCTTTGTTTTCCATTAAACAACAATTTGACACAAATGAAAAGGGGCTTATTTGTAATACAAAAATAGAGTCCTTAGACTGTTGGCACAAAATTTAATTTGATGGATACAGATACTAGTTTTTCATAAGCAAACTCAGTGTCTATTTGAGTGAGAATTCTATCCAAGTGCAAGTACACTTTTCCTAAATACTCGATTTGTCCTCACGTGCAATAAGGCTATCCGAATAGATCTTTATGATACAAGAAAGTCTCCCCTATTTGTATATTGTACTCACAAAGATAGGATCTTAGTATCTAAGACAAGACATAAATACCAAGGATCAGGCCGATCTATACATGTAAATATGGCATGATCAAGAGAGTTATACTAATATCATAATCCCTGAAATTTCTATTATGTCTTGGACACCTAGGGTCTTATCTTCGTAAGTGCAACATGCAAATAGGAGATACTTCTTAATATCTTAATGACGTACTAGGCAGCCTCATTGCACGTGAGGGTGAATAGAGTCTTTATAAAAAAACATATACACACCTGCCTAAAAGGTTTGGTTAATTTGACACTAAGTTTATCTGTGAAAAACATATACCTATCTCCCTTAAACCAAATTTGGCTCCAACAATTAGAAGTATTGGGAGTGCCAATTACCAGACAAGGAGACATTCATCGTGGTACGATCCCCATTCTATAATTAAGAAATTTAATAACTCTCATTATGAATAATGCATAATATGCTGCACTCTGGGGGTATTTGATAATAATACTTTCAACTTTGAACTTTAACGTCCATGCACCTTACCACTAGCATATTTACTATTTAGATACAAAGGTTGAGTTTAAATGTGTTTTCATTGATGTAATGCTACAATTTCATAATGGTATCTAATTGTATATGATTCAAAAGTAAGATAATTGACTTTTTAGTACCTTGACATAGGTATCATTCATTTTTTCGGGCCTCAATTTGGGCTTAATGTTTTAGTACCATGAGATATAATGTTCTAATTTTTTTTCTACCTTTCAAACTATTATTTTAATTTTTTAATGCCTCCCGTACTATTTTTTTTTCACTTTTAGCGCAAAACTTTTAGAAATTATAAAAAGACCCTCAGAATTGGATAAAATATGCAAATAAGCTATTTTTAGGGGTTTTTTCAGGAAATATACTTGATTTCAACTATTAAACTTCGTATGATGATGTTGCTAATATTAGTTATTATAATCTAGTACTTATATCACAAATACTATATTTTCTATGGTTATAGACCCACCATACTTAGCAAAATAATTAAATTTTAATTAGACAGTTTTAACCATTACCTAAACTTAGTCGGCCTTGGACTCTGACGTTCCTTTAACTTCCAGTTTACAGAGATTGCTAATCTCAACCACAGCTTCCTTAGATTAGGCATAGCATAGATCCATTTATTTTCCTATCTCGGACCATAGTCACTAATCAAATGTTTTTGCATTTTAAAGGATATTGGAACTTTTATCAAGAAATTATAATATTTAAGACATAAGGTTCAATTGAATAACATTCCCTACTAGGAAACTTTTTTTATCGAAAGCTTGAAAGTGAAAATATTACAATGAAGAGATCTAAGAGGGACTTAAACTACTAAGATCATCATAGACACTTGCTCATAGAGAAATAGAGAATCCCGACTTCTCTTTTTGCTCAAGTATACTTAAATGGTCGTGTCCCTTTTCAGCTATTAGCTTATCCTTTTATAGAGAAGATGGACTACATAGGATGCCCTATTGGCTACAATACACATTGATATTTTTCACATGGCTATAGCTATCTGCACATAGATATAGTAGACATTATTATTTTTAGCCTGACACTGGAAAAATGGTACAATAACGGTGCAACCACTTTTCAGAACCTTTAATTGCTGACAAGACTAGTCATCCTTATTGAGAGTCTACATGCCTTCATCTCCAGTAATGTTTTTTAGTCTATCATTATTCAGATAATCATCAAAATCTTCATCAAGTTGAAGATGTTCTGGTTCCCATTGTTCAAATAATTCATGAAGATATTTCTTTCTCTTTTTTGATAAAAATTTTTCGGCTCCTACATCAAAGGGATAATCAAAAACATCTTCTGAAGTAATTCCTTTTACCGTCATATATTTGCTAAACTCATTATGATAGGCGAAAGTAGCATTCCCATAGTGCATTAGCATTATTCCTTACTCAATCAATGTCCACATTCGATGGTAGATATTGTAAAAGCTAATGGCTCTTGCTAAAGTAGGGCCACAAACTAGCTCATGTCGTTCCAGAAACTATTCTTGTTGTTGATCTCTATGATTGTCTAAATCAACTAGTTCAACCAAATAATGGGCCGGTTTAGCCTTTCTATTCTCATACTTAATTAGTGCTCAATGTACCTCGTCATATAGACATATGTTGTAAGGAATTTTGTTGGACCATCCGGAGATGTGAGAATCCAATAGATCTTTTTGAACATGCACTATTGAAATTTAGTTAGTCTTGAGAAAAATAGAAACTTTGGAACTGGGATTTCCATGAGGTAAACCACTATTCCATATTCCCAGGTTTTCACAGTGGACTCATTTGGAGGAATTGAATTTGTTGGAAAACTAACACCACTAACTCCAGATCTATCATGAAAGTAGATTGTAGTACTCCATGATTCCCAAATATCATAGGAACAATTGAGGTGATAGTCGATGCAGGCTGCAAACCACTCATTAAATCATTTTTCTTAAACATGAGAACTTATTTTTTTTGGATGTCATAAGGACACCTTAGGTAATTAACTCATAACTCTACAAGGCTAAATCCTTGGGCTATTAAGTAGGCAAAAGACAGCAGACCAAAATGTGATCTAGTTTTTGTACGAAATTCTAAAATATTCATAAGAGTTTTACTAGAAGGAGAAACCCATTCTAGTTGTAATGGTATTTCATTTTGGTTTTCCTTCTTTTTCATCAGGAGTTCTGCTCTGATGACCACCATTGACGAGTTCCCGAGTTGAACTATATGCCAGAACGTTTTTCGATGCCTGTATATGTTCAATAGAAAAGGAAAACTGGTTAAACCATAACTGTCAACGCAGGAGTCGCCCTTGCGCTTGCATATTTGATAAATTATTTTTTACAAAATCAAGTATTGCAATTAGTTCAAATAGGAAAAGGTATTGGATTGAAAATGATTAAGAACTTTTCAATTTTCCTTATAACTGCAAGGATTTCTTTTTCCATCGTATGATAGTTGCATTCTGCTTTATTAAAACTTTCATTGTAATATTTGCAGAGTTTTTCTTCTTCTTTGATTTTGAATATGGCACTCCAGTGTTCATTGCTGACATCTGTCTCAAGAATTAAATAATCTCCTTCATTAGGCAAATTAAGAACATAAAGATTTTTACACATATTTTTGAAGTTTTGAACAATGTTTGAATCACTAGTAGTCCATGTCCAACTTCTTTCTTGAACTTCTGATACAATAGTTTTCTTAATTTAGCTAGATCTTTAATGAAATCTAAAGCATAGGTAACGCATCTAAGAAACCTTTCTAATTGTTTCCTTTCTTCAATCTTTTCTGGGAATTTTTTTATTTTTTCTAGACTATACTTTTGTGGAATGATTTATCCATCTTTTATTTCCAGACCTAAGAACTCGATTTTCTGTTCAGGATAAATGTACTTGTTCTTACCAGGAATAATGTCAAGATCAATGCATCTTTGGATGATAGTTAGGATACCATATTTGTGTTGTTCTATAGCTTTTGAAAAGACAAGGATATTATCAATGTAGACTAGGCAGTAGAGAAAATGTTATCCATTCTTCTTTTGAATATTTGAGGTACATTTTTAAGGCCGAATGGAATTACTGTCTACTCATAATGCCCTTAAGGGGCTTAAAAGCAGCTAAAGGAATGCTTTCTTCATCCATTTTTATCTGCCAATATCCGCTTTTAAAATCCATTCTCGAGAACCAAGAAGCTCCTTGAATTCTATTAAAAAGTACTGTTTTGTTAGGAATATAATAACCATCAAAGACAGTACTATCATTAAGCTTTTTGTAATTGTTTACGATTCTATCTTTGCCTCTTTTTTCTTCAGTATGATTTCTTGTCATGAAAGCGGAACTTGTGTGAGGACTTATGCTATTTCTAATTAATCCTTTATCCTGAAGTTCTTTGATTTATTTATCAAATTCTTTGATATATCTTGGTGTGTATACACCATTTGTTGGACTTAGATAAAGGCGCTGGATTTAGCAAAGTGATTTTGGAAAATGTTTTGTCCTTATCCTAAAATTTTAGAGGATTATCAGAGTAGAGTTCTTTATATAATTGCTCTTGTTGTTTAATAATCTACTCTTTAATAGATAACTCAAGTAGTGAGATTGTTAGTATTATTTCATGTTGTGCAAGTATTACCTTCTCACCACACTAATTGTGTACAAACTCAATCTTTTGATGAGTGTAGGCCTTGCTTAATTTTTCAATATGAACTAAGTGACCATTGATTGTGAATATCATTTGGTTTATGAGCTGTGTATTCGATATAATGCATTAGATTTCTCCTATTTCTATGGATATCTCTTCTATGGCTTCGTTGTGGCTCACAATGCTATTATTAGTTATCCTTACTTGTAAAGAATATTCGGCTTTTTTCTACATAAATTCTGAAAATAACAATCTTTTTTCAAAAAATGTAGAGCAATCACTATCTATATGGGCACATAACTCATATTTATTATATTCCTCTAAACATACATTTATTGGGGTAAAGGTGCTATTAGGATTTGTATTGGTGACTTCATAGCATATTTCCATAGTCATATTTTTAACTAATGCATCCTCATAGATTGACTCACTAACAGTTCTTGTTTTATACCCAATGACTTTCCTATCTAGACTCATACTCCGGTCGGCACTGTGCCTTGCAGATTCGAAACTCATTCTCCTCATTTCACTGTTCATGCTAATTGTATCATTTTCTTTAAGTTCTTTTTTAGTTGACGAAGACCGTTCTTTCGATTCTGATCTTGTACTCATGCTTTTTAATAATTAGGATTTAATGGTAATTTTATCATTCTCATCTATTTTTATTACATTTTTCTTATTGATTTTTGTGGGATTGGCAAGGGTAAATATCCATGACCTAATAATTTTTATCTCCTGAGGATTGGATTTAATCCTCTGGATTTTTTGCATAAGGGTAGGATTTTCAAACTTTTGTGCTTCTATCATTGTTACCTTAGTCTTTGGATCTATAGTATTATATAATTAGTAGATTATTTTTCAAAATGTCCTTAGTGTATATCATTCTCTTTTCATGTCTATCACAACTGTTTTTATCTTAAGGGATAGAAAGTTTTTGACAAATTTATCTTTTAGGCTTACACAATATCCATATCGACAATTGAATCTTACTGATCAATTACATAAATTGGTCTTAACTCCTGTGATAATTTCATTATTAAATTTTGGCATGCATAAGATCACAGAACAAAGCATAAAGATCAATATATTTATCATAATATTGTAATGGAGTCATTTGTACTTAGACACTTCCAACATGAATATATCTGTACTTTCTTTCTTTGTTATACCTAAGGATATTTTCCTAATTAATGAGATTAACTTCTCCTACATCATACTTACAAACTTTAATTTCTAGATCTCCTTTCATTATTTTACATACTTACTCTTTAGTTGAAAGATGAATTTTTTATAGATCATATCTTTTTGAATTACGGGAAAGACCTAATCTCCTTTAACTTCTTCGTTTTTATTATCTACAATAAATTCTTCTCCTTGAAGATCACTAAGATTAATTAAACTGCTTTCCATCATATGATTGGCTTTTTTGTAAACACTGTCTTTATATTCATCCTCTACTACAATCTCAATAATTCCCTTGTTGTTTTTCAGGGCTAGATCTAGAGCTTTATCCTCGCTAAGTTCCAAATAGTCTAGACTTCTTAAAGTTTAATAAGCCTGTTATTCTTCCTATTGTTGCATTTTGTTAGCATAATGACCTACTTCTCTACATGCCCAACACTGACAATTTTTCCAGTTGGACAATACGCAGCTTCACTAAAAAATCTTTGTTTTTTAAGGCTTAGTTTGTTGTAATATTTTATTTTATATTTCTTTCCCCTTTACTTGTTAAAACACTTTTT
>NCQV01042428.1:0-11262 GCA_002740545.1 Lophocereus schottii
AGTAGAAGCTTACTTTAGTTGTGCGATGTTGTTCTGTCATGTGTTTAAGATGTAGAAAGGTTCCTTCAATTCTCATTTCAAAGACTCAAGTCTACTATAATCTTTCAAGGACGTTCTAATTCACCATTACTAGAATGCAAAGCACATTAGACAATCATAAGAACTTTGGGTTACAACGGGGCTATGGGTAAACGTAAGAGGGGAACAAATATTTTTAAAAATGTGGAGCTAAAAGCCAAAGATTAAGAGCTAAGCTCTCCCAACATGCTCATGAAAGACACTCCTGAAACCAACTCCACTCAAATGAATAAACAAATTCCCTTACACAAATGAAATGAGGAGAAAGAGTTAAAACTCAAAAACAATTATGTACAATCCAACAATACCAAACTTGTTTATTCACTCTTTTTTTCACCTTTTTTTTTGTCTCTTCTTTTCACTGCTTTTTCGTTTTTTTCCTATAAAGAGAATGGTTGTGAAAATAAACTTCAATCTCTCTTTTTTTTTTCCAACTCTTCAATCAATTCAGAACAACCAACCCATTATCAAAACAAGGACCTCTTATATGAACAAAAGAACACAAATCCCTTCACCTAACTGGCCAAACCAAACTACCAAAAAATACCCCTAAGAGAAGTGAAGGGAACTTATTTCTGGTAGGCCTGATCTCGATACTACAAGCTAACTTCCAATCAAAATGTTATGAAGTGAAGCACTATATTCTTGGCTAAAGGGTAAGATATGTGCTTGGTCAAGGGCTATGCGTGAAGTTTCACATCAATTAACATGGCTAAAAGCTTAAAGGGGCTAGCAAGGCACATACAATGCACAACAAGAGTGGCTATTTAGTCTTAGTGGCTCAACAATACAAAGAATGCCTCAATCATTTTGCCTAAATGCATTTGCTAATGTGATCTTGAATGAGACTCAAAGCAAGTTCTAGATAAATGATGTTCGGAAGAATCACTCAAGAAAAGGCAAAGAGACTAAAATTGATAAATTAGTTGTTCAAAGCTCAAAGTCTCATAAGATATCTACCTTAGTCTTAACTATTTTATGGGACTCACATGCCAACATTCATGCAAAGAATCATTGGGTAATAAACTTACATTCAACCTCGAGGTCAAAACGTGGAGCACATTTCCCCAAAAAATCATTTCCGAACACTTCTATTCATAATGGGGCATATTAAAGAGCAACTTAAACCAAAGATGTCTACTAAGTCCACAAAAATTAGTGGAGGGGTTTTCTTTCCTTTTTTTTCATTTTATTTTGAGTGTTTTTAGAATGCAATCATACATGAAGCTAACCTTAAAATGCAAAACTATTCTAAATGTCATGCTTCTAACACCTAAGATGCGTAAGAGATGTAAAACTACGGAAATGAAACTACATGCTCTAAGTACATGCTCTAGCTACATAAGGTTAATCCTAAAATGCAATTCCAAATGCAATCATGTACACTATTTATACATCTAGAAACACAAGAAATTAGTGTTCCACGCCATCATTTAATTAAAGTCTCTAATGCTTGGATAACGCATTGTCCAAAATGCAAGTACAGATTTATATAGGGCAAAGGTTGATGATCAAGAAGCATTCAGAAAGGAGGAGGAGAAAGAGGGGGTGAGGGATAACCTTGAGAGATATACCAATCTCTCTAAGTCTAAAGACAAGCCTTAGAGCCCTGAAAATATTGATTCTAGGAAGCAATCATCTCATGGAGCTCATGATGTCACTCTTGAATAAAGTCACAAAGAGTGGAATTCTCAATTAGAACATATGACCGTAGGGAGGCTTGCTCATCTTGAATGGACCAAAGGGTGCATAGAACCTCTTTGTGGAAGGAGGCTTAAGAGGAAGAACTAGGGCAACCATGATATGTAGGTGGGGGAGGAAGAGGTATAGTATTAATAGCTTTGTCATCACTGGGTAACAATGAGAGAATAGCCTGATGAAGCAGTGTGGTCCTCTTAACATTGGGAAGTGACAAAAGCCTATTCCTAAGGTATATCCAACACAAATAATCCATCCTTTACCATACAAAATTTCATCAGCTCAAAAGCAGCTTTTTTAAGTCACTTGGACCTTGAAACCCTATGCTCTAGGTTGTGCTCCACTCCCAATGACGAGTAAGAAGGGTGATGAGGCCCCCATTTACTATCCTACCTGTGGTACTAGTGGTTGCACTATAGAATTGGTTAGCTAAGAAAGATTCAATCACCGTTCATCATATAATACAAGAAGTACAGCTCAGACAACCAAGGACATTCCGACTATCATCCCGAGCAAAAACACCACAAGACAACATTCGCTGGGCCGCTCATGTACAAAGGTTCCTAATGAAGGTTCCCTTATAAATACTTTATATTATACCTATAATCTGCCCTAATTTCATACCAAAAGGCATTCAGGTAAAACTCTTGGAGAACATGATGCCATGCCAAGTTCAAGCTAGGTGGAAATCCAACACATCATTAAGTGGGCTAAGGCTTAATTCATAAAACTACCCTTGTAAATAGAAAGAAATGTATCCTTCTTGACATCTTATACCTCAAGTGACCTCTATGTGCAAGGTACTCAAGAACTCAAGAAGTGAGGTTGCTATAGTTATGGTCTCGCATTTCAATAAATTAGCCTATTCCACCCTTTTTAAATAACCATCGAATATCATTCAACAAACCTAATTGGTTCAACAGACCCTCGCCATAATATCGAGTAGTTACAATAACTTTACTGCTCAAATAATTATATGTAGCAATGTGATCGGGATGAGTTAAACTAAGGGGATGAGGAGCATTATCTCAGGTTGGTGGTTTGGTAGATGTTCTAGAGGTCCTTGTGGCTTGTTTGTGATTCTTTCTCGAAAGGGCTCACTGCTTGTGTGCATGTTATCTTCTCTTGGGTGCCATGGGACGATTGTGGAGAAATCCTCAACAATAGAGGACATGGAAACATGGAAGAGAGAGAAAATGGAGAAGTTGAGGAGTTTTTTGGCAATAGACTACAAAGAGGAGGAAGATAAGTGAAGAAAATGAAGGATTTAAGCGAATAAAGGTGAAAATAGAGGATAGGGGTTCGATGGAGTTCAAGTGTGGGTAGAGAGAAGAAAATGGCGAAAGTGGATATGGAAAAGTGTGAGATTTAGAAGAATGAACAAGAATTGCGAGAAAATGAAGAGATTTGGAATGGTTTTGAGTGAAAAATTAAAGGGACTGAAGGTGTGGTTGTGGGGGCTTTAGAGAGGGAACAAAAGGGTTAGAGAGACAAAATGTCTAGTGAGGGAGAAAGAAATGAGGAAGAAGGGGGGTGGTCTACAATCATAACCCTTGACTCTAGGTCCAGCAGGCCACTATGGATCCCCTTTAGTGCCTGCTACTAGACAAATCATTTATTTTTTTAGCTTTTTCTTCTTTTGTTCTTTTATAGGCTAGATATACCACGATCCATAGTAATTATCACCTTAGACAGAGGCAGAGATTATTTCTATCATTGTGTTTTTTCACTAGTTTTTTCTCATAATAAAAACAACCTAAAATCTATATATATCAAAAAGGAAAAGAAAGCTCAAGCTTTTTCTCTATGCTTGCATGAGATCAATGAGTTCATGGATAGCGACGTTATCAAATGGTTCCCTACAAAATAGGGCTTACGCTATTATCCATTAACCTTGAATGAACTGGTGGACGCACTCCACACTTTTACCCTTCATGAGGAAAGACCTTGGTGCCTTAAAATGGTCCTAACCACCGAGATCTCAGCTTGCTCAAAAACAACCTCAACTTAGAGTTGAACAATAGAACCATGTAACCTTCCTCAAGCTGCTTCTTTATGATGTGCTTATCATGCCATCTCTTAGTTCTCTCTTCGTAGATCATCGAACTCTCATATGCTTTCAACCTCAATTCATTTAGCTCACTCAATTGTAATATCTGTCTCTCTCTGGCTACCTTGAGATCAAAATTAAGCATTTGAATAGCCTAATATGCCTTGTGCTCCAATTCAATCAATAAATGGCAACACTTTCCAAGCACTAACTGGTATAGAGTAGTGCCTAGAGGATTCTTGTAAGCAGTTCGGTATACCCATAGAGCATCATCTAGCTTCAAGGACTAGTCTTCACTGGATCGATCAAGCGTCTTCTCTAAGAAGCTCTTCAATTCTCAGTTGCATAACTCAACTTGGTCGTTTGTTTGGGGATGGTAAGGTGTAGCAACCTTGTAAAAACCCCATATTTCATCAAGAGAGTCTTGTAGTGGCTTATTACAAAAATAAGTCCCATTATCAATCAAGAAAGCCCTTGTGGTGCCAAATCATCTGAAAATATTTTTTTTGAGGAACTTAATCAGTATAATAGAATCATTGGTAGGTATGGCAATGGATTTCACCTATCTGGAGACATAGTCGACTGCAATAAGGATCTATAAATTATTATGGGAAGGAGGGAATGGACCGATAATGTCAATTCCCTATACATCAAATAGCTCCCCAAACATCAAATAGCTCCACCTCAAGAATTCCACTTTGAGCTATTTCATGGTGCTTAGAAATATTCCCCGTTCTTTAACACTGATTTTAAGTTATGATAAACTTCCTTACGCCCTTGGAAAGAGTGGGCCAATAGCAACCTGCTTGAAGAACTTTGGCAATGGTCTTATCCAAACTAATGTGTTCCCTATAAGTTGAAGCATGGCAGTAGTGAAGGACATTATAGGCTGCATCATCCCACAAACATCTTCTATAGATACCATCTCCACATAGCTTGTAGAGTAGAGGTTCTTCCCACACACACTACTTACCATTGGCTAGAAACTTCTCTTTTTATGGATAAGATGACCCAGGAGGCAACACTCTACACACTTTATAGTTCACCAAATCAGCATACCATGGAGTGGTTTTGTGAGAAATGGCAAGCAGTTGGCCATCCAAAAATGAATAATCTACAGGACGCTCTTTAGTAGGGGCGGCCTTGGGGGCCAATCTTCACAAATGGTATACCACTACGTTCTCCAGCCCGGCCTTGTCCTGAATCTCTAAATTAAACTCTTAGAGAAGTAGGATCCATTGAATAAGTTGGGGCTTTTCTTTAAAGGGTGCTTCAATACGGCATGATCAGCAAAAACTATCACATTGGAATTGATCAAGTATGAACGAAATTTTTCTAAGGAAAAGACGACCACTAGAAACTCCTTCTTTGTGGTGGCATAGTTTACTAGGCGTTATTAAGAGTTTAGCTCGTGCAGTAGATGACATATCACTTGTTTCCTTGATTTGTCCCAAAACGGCACCCAATCCATTGTCACTTGCATCACACATCATTGCAAAGGGAAGCTCTCAACTTAGAGATTGCATAAATCAATGCCTCTTTCAACCTGAGAAAAGCACTCAAACATTCTTCATTGAAGTCAAGAGGCACTTCCTTGATAAGCAATTGGGTGAGAGGTTTTGTAATTTTTAAAAAATGTTTTATGAATCAGTGGTAGAAACCAACATCTCTAAGAAAACTCCTTACACTAATCACAAAATTTGGTTGTGATAATTATTGAATCTCCCCCACCTTTTCTTTATCAACTTCAATGCCTTCCTTAGACATAATATGCCATAGGCTAACCCCCTCTTGTACCATAAAATGACACTTTTTCTAATTCAAAATATAATTCACATCCTCACATCTTTGTAATACTTTGGACAAATTATGCTCGCAATCAAAAGATGTGCCATACAAAGAAAAATCACACATGAACACTTTTATTATTTCCTCAATAAAATCAGAGAAAATGACCATTATGCAACATTGAAAGGTGGCAGGGGCATTACATAGCCCAAATTAAATCTTTCGTTATGTAGATGTACCATATGGACAAATGAATGTGGTCTTTTCGTAGCCATGAGGGTGAATAGGAATTTTGAAAAACCCTAAATACCTATCTATGTAGCAAAAATAAAAGTTCTTAGTAAACATTTCAAGCATTTGGTCAATAAAAGGTAGCGAAAAATGGTCCTTATGGGTGGCCTTGTTTAATTTCCTATAGTCAATGCACATTCATCATCTTGTAACTGTCTTAGCAAGAACCAACTCATTGTTCCCATTTTTCACCATCGTTATTCCCCCTTCTTAGGCACAACATAATCCAAGCTTACCCACTTACTGTTAGAGATGAGGTAAATCATGTTCATGTCGACCTTAAGCAATTTCAAAATTTCTTTCTTAACCACCTTTTTCATGTTAGGATTCAACCTTCTTTGGTGTTCAAAAGGGCTTCTGGCCATCTTCCACTAAGATGCAATGCATGCACACATAGCGGTAAATTCTTTTTAAATTATCTATAGTAACCTATGACGCAAGATACAATCTAAGCACTGCAAGTAAAGAATTAATTTAAGATGCATATATATTAGCATTGACAGTCATAGGATATGTAGAGTTGGGCCACGGAATTCATACCTCAAGGAAGAAGGGAGGGCTTTTAATTCTACCTCGAGGGCACGCTCCTTATCAGACAAGGGTTTATTATCACTCACTAGCTCTTCTGCTTTAGCTAGGGTAGGTGGAACTTGTGGCGAGGCTTCTAAGAATTAAGCACGCATTACTACTTCAGGATGCTCATCCGTAATAGTACCACCATTCAACACACAATGGTCAAGTGGGTCACTAGAAGTATGGTTAATGACTTCTTCCCTTGCAAAATTATCAATCACATCAATTCTATGGCATTCATCATAAATAGAAGGGAATGTATAAGCCTTAAACAAGTTGAACTCCACATGATTAGCCTCCACATAAAAGCACAATTTATCATTTTTTCATAGATATAGCACCTGATGATGGCTAAGAAAGGCATCCCAAGAATGATTGAGTGTGCATGTATTGATGAATGTCATATTTGCATGGATTTTATGAGTGTTTGGGAGTCATTTTAGGGGATTTAGATGCTTAATTATATGATTTATGCCTCTATTTCTACTATTATGCGTGGTTTCGCTTGTTTTGAGAGTTTTTGTAGATTGTTGACTTTGTAACCAACTTATTAATAGAATGGAGATTGTGAGGCCTTGTGGATCAAAGAAGATAGCAACAGAGGCCCAAAGACACTCAACACAAATAAACTGCGGCCAATACCACGATCGACGACGTTCCAGGAAGAAGCAACAAAAGGAGCAAGTGAGAACGACCACAGTACAGTCCACCACAGCCTGTCCGTGGCGGGCACCATGATTCATGGTGGCCCTGGCTTCCTCGAGTTTGCTATATTTCATTGCGGCTATTTGAGTTCCAAGTGTTTGGATGGTTTTGTAGACTTAATTTCTGCCATAAAAGCCATTTTACTACTTCATTCATCCCATATTCCATTTCCTCTCTTCAACATTCATAAATGAGATTAGAATTTAGATTAAATTAGAGAAAGAGAGGGAATTAAAGTGAACATTTGTAAGGATTCCATCCTGGGTTTGTAATAACAGTTCAAGCGCGATCTTAGGTGAGCATTTTTTTTCTCTTCTCTTCTCTCATTTTAGATTTATGTTTTATAATTTTGATTATGATTTTGTTGTTTTGATTTTGGATTTATGCAAATATTTCTCAATTTACTATTCATCTCTCCTAGTACTTTGGAATTGTTGGATTATTTTATCAAATCTTAGATTTTTATTGACTTGTGTGAAATTTGATCACTTTCTTCCATGTATTGGATCTTTGAAGAAGAAGTGAAAGGTGAAATTCAATACTATAACCCTATGATTCAACCTAATTGTGTGGAATCTTAAGAAAGTCACACTAATTGAGGAACCATGAATTGGATAGTCGCATGCTTAATGAACCTAAACAAATCGACAGCCCTTGAGAAATGGTAATTGGTTAGAGTTAGGTGTTTCAGTTCATCGTGAAAGATGGTTGTGATACTTCGATTGTCAACTTTAAAAAAATCAATTGAGGAAGAAGTGTTTACTAATACATGGATCGGGAGATTGCTTATTTTGCTTAATTCCTTGATTATTTATTCATTAAATTAGATAATTGAATAGTTTAATTTCAAATCTCAAATTTGAATTTGATTAACCTATCTTGAGGGGATAAAGCCCAGTTGATCAACATAGTCCTTGTAGGAGACGACCATGATTTGCAACAGCACGACCGTACAGTTTCGGCCTCTTGAAGTTTTTGGCATCATTGCCGGAGACTAGTGTCGAATATTGAGTTTTTCTTGATAGGTTTGACTAAGCATTTTGATTTTCTTTGAAAGAAAACCAAAAAAACTAAAAATTAAAAAAGATAAAAAATTATGACAGAAAAAAAAAACAATGGCAATTTTCTATTTTTTTCAATTCGAGCATGAATTATTTTGGAGGTATTTTAAATGATTAAATGCTTTTTTGCTCAATGTGGTTATTATGCGGGTAAATGAGAAATTTTAGACATTGTTAATAAGGGTATGAATAGTAAAACCCATGCTCTTTTAGGGTAATAAGGTTTTCTTGCTAAAAATGTTGATGAGGTATAATATTTGCTTGAGTGGATTGTTTGGGATTCATTTGCTTTTGAGAAGGCTAGCCTTGTTTCTAGATATTCGTTTCCTGATCCTTATGCATTCTATGCTAGATCTCATTATGCCTCTTTTTGATGTAACTTCTGTAATTCTTCTAACCATGAAGCTAATTCATATCCTTATTATGCATGTTGTGCTCAACTTGACTTTGCAGCACTCGTGGAGAACACTAATGTCGTTGTAACCTTACCTGATTAATCCGTCCCTTTAGCTCAATGCACAAGCTCAAGGAGAGTGAGCCTTTTGGGTAGTTGTTACATTTAGTATTGTTGATGCATGTTTGGAGTCAGAAGATATTTTAGGTGAGGTGTATGATATAGATAAGACTCCTTTAGAAGAGTTACATAATGTGTTTATGCATGAGAAGTCTCCTAACCTTGATTTTGATAATATTATTCCACCCAATCCTCTTGATCATTCTCATGTTTCCCCTATGTGTTTATTGCCCTCTTCTTCCCCAAGTATTACATTGATGTGCCCATTGATAATCCCATGATATGTGATGCGATTGTTGATTTGGGCTATGAGGATAACATGTGAAGTATGCTTGGTAGAAGTGTTTAAGTATGCTTTGTAGAAGTGTTGATGATCATGTGTCTCTAGGTTACTTTAGAGGGTATCATCCCTCTATTGATCCTTACTGTGTATGCTAGAGGACTTGCCTAGGAAAGTCATGTGGACTAGATTCTTTAATCCTTCCTGTAATGTTTCTAAAGGCTTTGCTAAGGTTAAGAGAATACTTACTGTATTTGGTATGATTTTGGTTATTGCATCTTACCTTGTGTTTTCTAAATTATGGTCCCAGGAGTTTGATAAGCTCTTGCATATTTTGACGGCATCGAATTTGGAGGGTCATGTCTTGAAGTTATGATGGAGTGAGTAATACTCCATTTGCCCCATTTACAATGAGGCCTTGGCTTAGGTGTACTCAGCACCTAACCTGGTGAGACTGTTATGTTTTGTCCCCTTTCCCCTCTCTTACTTTTGTTTCCTTTGAATAATAATGTTTTATTTAAGCATGCAGGAAAGGTAATTTTATGTTTTCCATTTTGATTTTTAGTTTGCATACTAGTTAGAGCATTTAGGTTTAGGTTTCCTTTCTTTTGCAATGGTGTGTTGCATTTTAGATTTGCATATAGATTGTATAGGGTGATGGTATGGATTGGTTTGAGATGCCCTCCAATGATGTTTTTGCTAGGCAGGATAGCTTTTATGAGCTTGAGTAATTTTTTGTATGTAATCCCTTATGGTGCTGAAATTTTTGAAGGTTTTATGACTATCTCTAGTTTTGGACCTTGCCTTAATTGAGAACTAAGTTGCCCATACAGTCGTTAGAATAATGTTAGTACATGATAGTCATTTTATGAGCTAGATGAGATGTTGGTAGATATCCCATCAGATTTTGAGCTTTTTTTGGACTAATTCATTATATATTGTTTGGTGTTTCTTTCATATGTGTGTCTCTTCCATGTTGCATCTCTAGGACTTGCTTAGACTCTTATTTAAAACCA
The DNA here is from genome assembly GCA_002740545.1 of Lophocereus schottii. Classification (NCBI taxonomy): domain Eukaryota; kingdom Viridiplantae; phylum Streptophyta; class Magnoliopsida; order Caryophyllales; family Cactaceae; genus Lophocereus; species Lophocereus schottii. Next base: position 10,055 of record NCQV01042428.1, read on the forward strand.
CATTAGTATGTGCATAGTTGATGATATGATAGAGACATTTTTTTCTTTAGTTGTTTTAGCCTTATAACCAAATAGCCTCCCCTTGTGTTATATGCTTTTCCCCTTTGCTAGCCCCTTTAAGCCTATATCTATCTTTATTGTGAACACTTGATATTAGTCATTGGTCAAACATGTAGCCTTACCTTTACGCTAAGTCTATAGGGCATCATTCCATGTATGTAGTGCGTGGTTTGGGGGTAATTGAGTTTTAAGGTTGCTTGGTATCTTGGCTTGATGAGGGATGATGGTGTTATAGATATGGAGTGTTCCCCTTATGTTGATATGGGTTGCACATATATGTATTAAGTTGTGAGTTGATAATTGATGGTCATATGCCTTTCATAGCTGAATTCTATTTCATCCTCCCAAAGAAAAAAAAAAAAGAAAAAAAAGAAAAAATTATGCTGCAAAAAAAAAACAAAAAAGAGGAAAATAAACCAAAAAAAAAAAACTAAGTGATTGGCATTGGATATGCATATAGATTGAGTTCCTTTTTTTGTCAACTCATTTCCCATTTGATTCATTGGGGTATGTTCATTGTATTTTAAGGTTTGGAATGTTGGTGATTTTCATGGTTTTTCGGTGCCTTGCTGGTTGCTCCCTAGTTATTCAGCTAAATAGCTGCATATTGCCCAAATTTATTAGTTCAGTCCTTTCCCTTAATCCTTTTAGCCCACATTACAGCCTATGTGAAGTCGTTTTCGTTGTTATGTACACACTGCATTTATAGTGAAGGAGAATTTGAGAACATTTGCAAGCATATGGTAGATTGCATCTATAGAATGAGTCTTGAGTAAGCCTATAATAACCCCACCCTAACCCATATTTATTTATTTAAATCATATTTATTTATTCAATTAATCATGTTTATTCATTTAATTTATCATGTTTATGGATTTAATCACTCATGGTTATTTGTTTAACCAAATCATGTTTATTAATTCAATTACACTCAATTTGTATATTTACCAAATTACCTTATGCTATTTAAATTTTTCGCATTCATTTATCGTATTTAAGCATCCCGATTTGAGGATATTTTATTTGAGTCCCATTTTACAATTCGAGTTTAATTGATTGTTAATTCAAATTTCATTGATTGATTAAATTTTGGGTGAATCTACATTAGGCCTCGATGATTATGATTGAGCATTAAATTATTTTTTATA
>NCQV01042519.1:9140-23503 GCA_002740545.1 Lophocereus schottii
AAAATGAATTTAGAAGATAAAGAAAGAGCTCCCATGGAACATATGGATAGCGAACAATTGATAAAGGACTTTGAAGACATTATGATCAATTTCAATGAATACCGTGAAGTTGTGAATGAAAAGATTGAACTCTTTGAAGAAATAGTTGTTGATCTTATAGCCGAGCTTGAAAAAGCTAGAGAAAGCACAACTCATTCTATCGAACTATTGAAAAGCTCAAAAAAACTACTCCAAGAAGGACTGTAAAAAAATCCAAACAGAACTTTCTGAACTATCTTTGCGTCCTTAAACTAGCCAGGGAAACGCTTCAAACCTTCTCTCCGAAAAAGAAAAAGAGAGGCATGCGTTAAAGGCTAAGTTATTAGCCCAAAAATCAGTTATTCAACAAACTAATATCAGAACTATTGACAAATCTTCAGATATGTTCTATAAGAACTATTATGAGGCAACTATGCGTGCCTACTAGAAAATTTCTGAATTTCCTAAACTCTATTATAATCATAGGGATTCTTTCTTCCCAGGCTTCTTGCTTTTAATAAAGCAAGCCCTGAACTCATCTTTGAACTATTTACCTACGGGTATTTGAACTTTCTTTATCCAAATTTAAGTCTAATCGAATTACAAAAATTTCCAGAAGACTTCAAGAGAGCTATTAAGAACTTCAGTAGAAATTATGTCTGTCTTCGTTTTTTCTCAATCTCCCCAGAGAAAGATGGTGAAACTATTTATGAAGCTATTCACCTAGTGGAAATTAGCATCATCACTCCCAAAACAACTATTCAAGTTGAAAAGAACAAATACTTCAAGGCTGCTACTTTTGACAAGTCATGGATCAACTACAAGAGATCTACCGGAACATTGGCTAATGAGTAAAGGAGTAAGAGCATTATACTATGAAAACAACTTTATCCTTATCACTACAGAAGGTGCTGAACATGTCTATATTAATGACGGACTTTTTGACTTTAGCTATGAACTGGACGCCAAGAACTTTCGCGGAAGCCCAACTGTGCAAATGAAATTCTCTGAACTTTATCAATCAGAGAAGGAAAAGGCCAAAACACAAATAATGCAAGACAAATAAATGATGTAGGGAACAAGAAGACAAAGGAGATATGAAACTCTATCAACAACCATGAACTTTATCATGTGTAATCTTATCTAGTGTAATCTTATTTTATCCCTATCATGTAAGCGCTGATGTCAAAGCGCACTTCTCTTACCCTATAAATAAGAACCTAAAAATTAGAGGAATGCAGAATTTGAAATTTCTATGATTTTCTTTGTAAAATTACCCTCTTATAAAAATGTTCTAATTTCCTCTTTCTGTGAAAGGAGACCAACTAGCAACAAAATGATCTTTCTTTAAACTTATGTCAAATAATTTTTCATACAATATTAATTAGAGAGAGAATATATTAGCAAGAGTGAAGATGTCTGAAAAAGTAGGTAATTCGCGCAACATAGGAGGAATAAGACGCGTTAAAAAGAGTAAGACGGATTAAACTTTTGAAGGTATAATTTCTCTAACTTAATTTTTGTCTTGAAAGATTATATGGCATACTGTTTAAAATTTTATTTTCCTAGTTTAGTATCCGAGTACCACCTTACAACCTTTGCCATTAGTGTTAATTACTTTTCAAATTGAAAAAATGATTTTATCGCTTTTTTCTTTAAAAAACCACTCGATTTCTCATTAATTATGGTATCAGAGCCCTATTAGATCTTAAAGAAAACTTAAAAAGTGTTAATTTTACTATTTATAAAAAATTATCTTTAACTTAAACATGAGTTATCCAAGAAATAAACTCCAATCCAACTCTAAATTAAATCGAGAAGGAGACTATTTAGCCAGATAAAGTTTTAATCTACCTAACTTAAAACATTATACCCAAGATCAAGTATGAGATTTTTTAAGATCTTTCAATTTAACACCTAGAAGTATAAGACAAAATCTGTTAAATCATTATAAAAATATATTAACTTACCTTTCAACTCTACCTGAAAGTGTTCACCCTATAAATATAAATTTAATAAAGGATAACATAGTTTTACTAGAATTAACTTTTAAATATACTATATGGTATCAACCTAACAGGGAGATAAATGAATCTCAAATAACTTACTACACGGATGAAGAAGAACAGTAGAAATTAAAAATAAATAAAAAAGAAACTCAACCAAAATTAAAAGAAAAAGAGAAAAGAAAAATTTAGTAATTCATTCTAATAATAAATAAAATAAAATGCTATTTTGTCGACCTTGTCCGGATTTCTACAAATTGCCATCCCTATTATTTACAGCAGTAGGTAACAAAATCCTAAATTATAAAAAACATTAAAATCATTTCATAAAGCGATGAAATTAATACATCCACTTTAAGATAAAAAAATGATAGTGTGAGGCCTTGATCGAGATTGCCGTCTGCGATTCACTCCAAGCCTATACAACTGTCAACCACGCATTTGAAATCTATAGCTAAAAAAACATGCAAGAAGCATTAGTCTGTAACAAAAAAGTAAATATAGTTAACTAGCTAGGATAACATAATTTGTATACATAAATTTCACAGGGGGCAAAAAATCGCAATGACTTGCTCAAAGAGTACAGAAACATATAGTTAACTACCTATTCTCAAAATGTGCCTGCAATATGGGTTAGAAATAACGTGCCTATGAAGAGCCTCCCTTGGCAAATTCAGGAAGATTGGACAGAATTTATACTAGGAACGGATTCATGAACACCATTTATTCTTCGCCTACAATATAGTCAAGATTTCACTAGCTCGTTGAATTGGATGGGAATCACCACGAGTCCATGAGAGAAATAAACCTTAATTCTTTAAATTAACAATCGTTCACGCAAGAAATCAATTGTGAACAACAAGGTGCAATATGCGACACTAAGTGCTGTTATTTACTTCTTGTAACTAGAGAGCCTGAGAGAGGCACCATAAATTACGAGGATCGTAAAGACGTATTATTGTCATCTTTAACTAGTATAAAAAAAAGGGCAACCCAGTGTACAAGCATCCCATGTTCACGCAGGATCCGGAGAAGGGTTGCACCCCAAGGGGTGAATTATAGGTAACCTAACCTGACTTTGTCGGTAGCTGATTCCACAGCTCGAACATGTGATCTTTTGGTCACATGGAGACAGCCTTACCATTGCTTTAAGGCTCCCCTTCTCATCTTTAACTAGTATGATACTTATAAATCCTAAAAGATCTATGTGCAATTATACAATAAAATATTTCCTTCTAGGATAAATATTTGGGTAGTGTTTAGTAGGAAGGAAAATGGTTTTCTCGAAAAATCATTTTTCATGTAAAATGTTTTTCCAAGGGAAATTGATTTTTGTGTCACTTTTTCCATTGTTTGGTACAAAATAAATCATTTTCTATGAAAAAGAGGAAAACGTCAACTGAGTTGTTTAAATGGCCAAAAATATTGACTGAATCATCGTAGTTGAGATAAATATTGACCAAATAAAGGAATTTTGAGATTAGAATTCACATTTGAGTTTTTCCAATACTTTCTCTCGGATAATCAAGTTTCGATCTAAACCATTGAAATTATTTTAGTGATGAAAAATATCAATTGAATTGAGCGACAAAAAATGTCGATCGAATTATCGTTGGCGGAGAAAAATGTTGACCAAATGAAGGAATGCTATGGTCAAAATTTAGATTTGAGCCTATTTTAATCTTTTCTATCCGATAATCAAGTTTCGATGCAAACTATTGAAATTGTTCTAGTGGTGAAAAATATTGACTGCACTGTTTAAGGGGCGAAAAATATCAATTGAATCATTGTCGTGGAAAATAATGTTGACCAAATGAAAGAATATCAAGTTTAAAATCTGAATTTAGTCTATTTTAATATTTTCTATCTAATGATCAAGTTTTGATTCAAACCATTAAAATTGGTTTGATAGCGAGTCAACGGAATTGTATTAATGGCAAAAAAATGTTGATTAAATTGTCGTGGTGAAGATAAATATCGGTCAAATGAAAGAAATTTGAGCTGAAAATTTAGATTTGAGTTTATTTTAATCTTTCTCATCGGATAGTCAAGTTTTGATCCAAACTGTTGAAATCAAATTTTGTACCTAAATTTTGCGGCTGATCATATCATCAAAGAGTAGAAGTAAGAAAATCAACTTCCGATCTTCTTAAAAAGGGAATCATTTTCCTCCGTTAAGGTAAAAATCATTTTCTTTGGAAAATAGTTTTCCATCCCTTATTGTGACAAACAACGGAAAATCGAAAAATTATTAATTGGAAAAATCATTTTTCCCTCGGTCAAACAATACCTTAATAGAATTTGAACAAATTGGACATGAGTGTATAGCCACTTTTTTAAAAATAATTCCTCCATCAAATGCTAACGGAATTGAAAAATCTAATCTAGTAAAGTAATTAGACGCAAATAGGCTAAAAACGACTCAGACTGCAAACAACTCTTAAAAGTATAAGAGGAGACCATCAACCCAAGAGGATACATAAGTCGTAAACCCTAAAAGAGGGCCACTATAAATATGATTCTAACCCCTCTGTTCAAAGCGTCAAAAAAATCTTAATCAAAAAACTCTATTTAGAAGCAGACAACATGCACATTAAGTCATGTTGTCTACTCTAGGTCAAAACCATAAACCTGATCTAGATTCAAACTGTTTCAGCCCTACTTCAACTTATCAACCAAATATCAAATCCAAGCTACTTAATTTAGATTTAAGCGAGCCGGGCCTCATTTATATATACAAATCAAACATATATAGAATGAAAGGATGTTATATTTTACACGGAAAAAATAAAGAGATTGTAGCCATATTCTCTGAAATCAATACAAAATTAAATTATTCCATATTTCACGTCTTTATTTGATTGAGACTCGAAATTTATGGTTGCAAACTTAGTTATGGTAGGATTCAAAGTTGAGTCTTAGATTTTATTGTAAGGGCCAAGCCAATTAGAAAGTGTTTAAGTCTCATTACTAAGCCTCCGTACTTAGGTCTTATAATAATATGTTGATGAAGTCCAACGGGAGACTTCACCTAATAGCCCGCAATGCATGTCGGTCGTGACCTAGTCCTGGGTTTAGTGGCCCAAATTTTATCCTCCACGGAACCCCAGAGGGATTGGCCTCTGTGCATGGCCAAAGGCGCTTCAGCCTTTGCTTCCAGAGACCACACGGAATGTCCGTGGTCCTGTGGTGATGTGTTGGGCCAACGCCACTAAGGCTTCCTTGATCTTGACCTACTAATTGCTTTATAAGGAGCCTAGCCTTGGGCTCCAAAATCATCGTCAAGGGTCATCAAGAACATAAGCATCATAGAACATCTAGATGATTGTTCTTCGCTTTGATAAGCTATTAGTTCTACTATTCTTGTTTTGTGATAGAGTGTTCTGATGAATTTATAATCACTTATTGATATCTTCTTAGGGCACATCGCTCTGAGATCAATTATGTATTCTCCCATCACCATAGTGGAATCTTTGCTCATCGCCGCTCGTAGTGTTTCCCATTTAGGGTTTTCCATGTAAATCTTGGTGTTTGTTCTCTTTATCATGTCATTATCATATTTTATAATGTTCCTTACAATCAAATCCTAGCTGATCCTAACACCTATTGTGAGGGAAAAGAGATCTGATCTCTTGCAATCTCCTATAAAGAAGTAAATATTTTTCAAAGGAACAAGTTAATTAGACAAAAAAAAACTCTATCCAACGAATAATGGAATCCGAGTATAATATCATTAAAATCTCCTCTAAATCCTCTATATAAAGAGGCTAGAATGATCATATAGGCTACGTGAAGCAATCCTAGGCTTTTCTCTACTTTGTTAGCCTATCCTCAATTCATCACTCACTAACTTGAGTCTTGAAGCCTCTTTAAGGGGAGGCAACCCTCTCCATTAGGAGCGTTTAGTATTTGGTCCAAAACTGGAACTAGACTGAAGACCAGATAACACTGAATTAGACCGAACCAAGTGAATTTGGTTTGGTCTACAATCTAGAAGATTTGATTATTCATTCCTTGGTTTGGTCTGATATGGTCCGTTTGGTCCGTCAGCCCAGACCGAGGGCCGAAATTTTTGTGTAGAAAAATATGTAGGGCAACCATATTGATCGTTTGATTTCTTGTAACTTTTTCCATTCACTTTTAACTCAGGTCTCACTCCACCTGCCTCTATCAGGCCCAATTCTTTTCATGGGTATGTCTGTGGTCTTCACTCCTTCCCACTCCTTTTTACTTCTTTCCACTTCTTTCCACTTTTTTTCACTCTTTCCTACTCGTTAAATATAAATATAACTCATTCTCACTTCCTCTCACTCTCTCCCACTTATTTCCGGCCACTCCCTCCCATTTTGGCCTACTCCTTCCCACACCTTGATACTAATAATTCTATCTTTCTCCTGCTTCATTCCATTCCTTGCTACTCCATTCCCCTCCTTTCTACTCCATTCTACTCCTCATTCCTACAAGAAAAAACCATTACTTTTTACTCCATTCCACACATTCCTATATCGTTCTATTTCTTCCCATTCCAAATCCCCAATTTACCCACAAAAAGAACATGGCCTCAATTGGAGCCCTCATGGTCTTCGCTTTCCATCTCTCTCTATGGCAGTATTCGGCTTTGTCCTCGTCACCATTCTCGGCTCCTTGTCATAGGTTGAAGTCCATGCTCAAGCTGCCACCTCAACATGAGTTTCAGTTCCTAATGTTGGCGCTTCGACTCGCTGATAGTGCTCAATTGCTCTCCCTTAATGATTCGTTAATTGAAGGAAGCACCTTAATTATTACATAGTCTTATTGTTTGTTTGGAAATTAGGATAAGTTTGATCGACAGTCCATTGGATTTTTGTTACATTTCAACAGAAGAATTGAGATTTATGCTTTTAAAAAGAGTTAATTTTTGGGACTTTGGACCCTATAGAGATAGTGTCATTTCATTGTTCTGTCTAATTTGGCTGATTTTTTTTAAAAAACTTTTCGTGTATTTCTTTTTGCAATTGTGTTTAAGTGAGCTACTACTTCGTTGTTATCATAGGTTTGGTTGTTGCAGGCGTAGATGTATAATCTGTGTTAGGATTTAATCAATTTTGCATAAAAAAATTCTTTATGTACTAGCAATTCTCCAAAATTAGTTCAGTCCATTTTGATCGGTTCTAATCCAATCTAAGGTTTTCCTGGCCTAGTCTGTCTAGGCAAACTATTAATTGATCCGGTCCACAGTCCACTTCTTTGCCCTTATTTGGCCTTTGTTCTAACCCCATCCCGTCCATCCTAATCTTGATCAATGAACAACCCTACTCTCCCTCATTGTGTTCTTTGCAAGTTCTCAAATTGGGCATACTCCCTCTTTAGTCCAAATTAAGCAAGTCGTCACTAATAGGACCGACAAAAAAACTCGTACCTGCCTAGACCTTGCAAAATCTACTCTAGTGAGTATGGTTATGGTTAAGGGTGGTGAAAATAAAAAAACAATGGGTATGGAGCGTGCATTGCTAAAAATGGGTATAGATATGGGTATGAGTGTTGGTATAGGTCCCACCAGCCCCATACCCGTTTTATCAATACCCACCCCATATCTGCCTCATACCCGCTCCTTATAAAGCCCATACCCATTTGTTTAAAGTTATAATTTATTACTTGTACTTGGATATTTTGCTAGTTGTTTTGAGTTGTATGGTATTCAAGGCGTCGGTGGGATATCTTGTTAAAACTGTAATTTTCAAGTGCTAATTTATTACTTTGATTAGCTAGCTTTTAGTTGTATTCGATATGATATGATATGTTGTTTGAAGTTTGGTGTTAATGTGACATATTGGCTATTTGATGCCGAATATAAGCACAAAATGGGTTTAATTCTTTTTCTCTATATATACCCAAATAAAACTCGCATACTCGCTGTGCCCAGTGGGTATGCGTTTGCGTATAATTTTACAACACCTGATGGGTATGAGTATGGGTATGGGTGTGGGTATTAATTTTAAAAACAGATATAAGTGAGGGTGCGGCTAAAGTGACTAAACCGCCCCGTATGCGCCCCATTGCCATCCCTGGTCACTAAGTACTCCATGATTAGGAAAAATATCAGGGGTAACATGGGGTTACCATATCTTAGCCCATACTTGATACAGAAATAGCTAAGAAGTTCACCATTGAACTCAATAGAAAACAAAGCAAAGTTATTATATGTCTGTAGGTACTAAAAATTTATTCGTGCCGTACCAAAATTAAATTAAATTAGTTAATTGGGCCAACCCTTTTAATTAATTTAATCAAGCCCAAAGACTCACAAGTCAAGTCTAAAAAGACTCACAAGTCAAGTCCAAGATGAAGGCCATATGACTTCCAAGTCCAAACTCAGTCAAAATTTAAGTCAAAGTCCAAATTGAGGCTCAAGACAACTACCAAGTCAAGTCACGACTTAAAGTCCGAACGAAGTCCAAGTCAAGGCGCGGTCAAAGTCAAAGTCAAAGGTCAAGGCCTACATCGACTCATAAGTCAAACGTCAAAATGACTCTGAAGTCAACGTCTTGTCAAAACTCGAGGCAACTTCCAAGTTAATACTTGGCCCAAGCTCAGGAGACTCCCAAGTCAAAATCAAAGTCAAAGTCAAAATAAAGTAAAGTCAAACCAGTCTAGGGTAAAGTCTGATTGAAAGCCCTAAAACCCAGATCAAAGCCTAAAACCCAAATCGAGACCCATCTTGACTTTATGGGGGTGGGGGAAGTTTTCTTATGAATAGACCCTACCCCCTTGATTCAAAGGTTGAAAAATCCATCCTTAAAAAGATAAAGAATTAGAGGATTTCGTATTCATGGAGATTGTACCCAAATTCATTCAATTGAATCTATAAAAATTCAATCTTTGTAATTTTTCAATTACAAAATTTGGCACGCTTGGTGGGATAATTTCTACCTCTCATATCTTTCTCTCAAAGATCAAGACTTTCAAGTCACAAGAACATCATCTTCAATGAAGACATGGCTACAAAGAATATTGCCGCTCAAGTTTCGAAAAAGAAGAACACGAGATCTTTCTCTCTTAGATTCTATGAAGCGAGCGTCACTTCTAGCTAGCGCGCTCATACAATGAAGATCAGGAGCAGGGTAAAAGCTGCTCCGTCGACCGCTGCTAAGCGGACTGCGCCGCTCCCATCCAAATCCAATACTTGAAGACGCAACACAAGGCATCATCTTGGATGGATGAAATTTAAAAACTTAGCCTTCAATCTCCAATCTGCGAGGTTGAAGACTACTATAGTAGTAACTCTTCTTCGTCCTCACCAAAGCGAGCATGCATGTTAGATATTAAAGCTGAATCTTCAGACACTATCATCATGCCAGTCATGATGACAGGAGCTGCCAAACTTGAAGAGTAGCTGGCAAGTATGAAAGCTGCATTGGATAGGCTCTCTAAAGAGAGTGCATAGAAGGACGCTCGAATCAAGCGCTAGAACAACTAAATTGCCGAATTGACAAAGAGGCTAAAAAACAAGTTCTCTAAAGCTTCTAACAAGGGTTCGGGTGCTAAAGATTCTAACAAAGAATCACACCACAGCGAGGAATCTGACGACGACTACAAAGCGAAGAAGAACTGCTCCTTAGGCCCAATATCGGTTGAGCAGATTCAGAGCTTGATAGAAAACGCAATCAAGGCTCAGTTAGGAGGAGGGTCTCATAAGGCCCACTTGTACTCAAAGCCTTATACAAGGAGGATTGACACCTTGTGCATGCCCCATGGCTATCAACCTCCCAATTTCAACTAGTTCGATGGCAAGGGCAACCCTAAACAGCATGTCGCACACTTCATTAAGGTGTGCAGTAACGCTGGCACAGAGGGAGACCGACTGGAGAAGCAGTTTGTTCGTACTCTAAAAGAGATTGCATTCGGCTGGTATATAGACTTGGAGCCCAAGTCCATTGACAGCTGGCAACAAATGGAGCAGGAGTTCCTAAATCGATTCTACAATACTCAATGTGTTCTTAGTATGATAGAGCTAACGAACACCAAACAATGAAAGGACGAGCCAGTGCTTGATTATATCAATCGCTGGAGATCCCTTAGTCTCGAGTGCAAGGACCGTTTGTCAGAAGCTTCAGCTGTTAAAATGTGTGTGCAGGGCATGGAGTGGGATTTACTGTATGTCTGGCAGATGAGTAAGTCAAGGACATTCCAGAAATTGGCAATGAAGGCTCATGATATGGAGATGACAATTGTAGTCGCCGTAGCAAGTCTTCTTCCTTACCTGACTCTAGAAAGGACAAGGGTGAATTCAAAAAAAATCCCAGGTCCTCAAAGTTATCAAACAAAGAATCCATGGCTGCTTTAACCAGGGAACCAGTTCGAATATTCAGAAAGTCCAAGTATGAAAACAAGAAAAGTGGATTCTCCAAGGATACTGGGAAGAAGCGTCCTATGTTGAAGGAATTATAGGAGAAGAAATACCCGTTCCCTAACTTAGACTTGTCAGGAATGCTTGACGATCTCCTTCAAAATGAGGTTATCGAGCTTCCAGAGCCAACATGCTCTGAAGAAGCTGGAAGGGTTACCAACTCAAAATATTGTCGGTATCACAGGGTGGTTAGTCACCCTATTGAGAAATACATTACGCTCAAGGAGCGTATTATGCAACTTGCCAGGGATGGGAAGATAATATTGGATTTAGATGACACTTTTGAGACAAATCATCTCTCCACTTAGTTGAAGTGTTCTCATCGCCGAAGAAGCCAAAGCATACTCAACCTCATGATAAAGTAAACACTGAATTGATTTCCTTCCTTGGAGAGAAATTAACTACAATTCAATTTGAAAGTTTAGAGCCTATGGTGGTTCTAATTGAATTCAAAGGATCCTTAATAGAGACTAATCCTTTTGTGGATGTCTCTGATAAAGCTGATGTTGATAAAGAGGGATGGAATCTTGTCACTCGCTAGAGGCCAAGGAAGCAAAGCCAAGCGCAATCACCACCTCTGCGCCGCAGGAAGAGACAAGGAAGAAAGAAGAGCCCTTATCATTCAAAAGGAAAGAAGAAGTCCAAGAATGTCAAAAGGCGCGTAATTCTGCTAATTGCCCTCCTTAAGCAGGAGTCGCTTGTCCCTGTCACACTCGAAGAGTTTTTCCCAACAAGCTTCTTTGAGAAAGTTACAGTCAACATGACCTCATATTTCGAGCTCCAAGAAGAGGAAGTTGAAGGAAGTAACTGTCTTGGATGCTTTGCCAACTCACGTGGGCTGGGGACAAATCTTTTGTTTGCCTGACGAGATGCACCGACATGTTTATGCTGTCTTACAACACCCAGAACTTTACGCTGATAAAATCAAGGATGTGGGAGCATCAACAGAATGCCTTGTTCAGTGTGCCTCTTGCAACACTGCAGTCATTTGCCTTGACGATGATTTGTTGTTGGGATCTAAGCCCCATAATTGTCCTTTGTTTGTGACTGGTTACATTAGGGAGCCAAAAGTCAGGCACATTCTCGTGGATGGAGGGTCAGCCATCAACATCTTGCCCAAGTCTACAATGAACGACTTAGGCATCATAGTGGAAGAACTGTCTAAGAGTCGAACGATGATTCAAGGCTTTAACCTTGAAGGCCAGCATGCAATCGGCATGATTCGCATTGAACTGATAATGGGAGATTTGATGACATCCCCCATTTTCCATATAATCAAGGCTAAGATTTCCTATAGGCTATTACTTAGGCGACCATGGCTTCATGAGCATGGAATAGTGGCTTCCACTTTACACCAGTGCCTTAAGTACTACCGAGATGGAGAGAAGAAAATAAATGGGCATGTCAAGCCATTCACTAAGGCAGAATCTCATTTTGCAGATGCAAGGTTCTTTGAAGAAGGTGCTGCACCTAAAGAAACCATGCTGTTGACCATTTCTTCCATAGGCAAAGGTGTCGCAAAGAAGGCCCCTCGGGCAACAAAAAATAATGCTCCTAAGCAGCAGCTCTAGAAAAAAGCAAGCAAGCAATGTAACACCATTTCTTGTGTTGAGCAAGTTGCTAAACCGACTTTCTCTTTAACGGAATCAATACCATCAATTTTAAGGTACATACCTAGGTCTCGCCACAAGGAGGCCCTTTGGCGAGTGCACAGGTCGTAGCAACGAGACCAAAGCTACTAAGGGTGATGCGGCTAGCATAACTTCCCTAAAAGGGAGTGTAACAGTACCAACCCTTAAGATGTGGCAGGCTAAGGTGAGTTGGCCCCTCATTCCGGGGTTTGTCGTCTCTTCTAAGGAAAACGATGACTTGCCCAGCATACAAACTAAAGAAGAATTTGATCCCAATGCCTATAAGCTTATGGAAAAGGCTGGCTATGACTTTCAAAACCCAGCTACCTTAGGAAAGGTAGTCGAGGTCAAGCCTCATGGACTTAATGAAACTTAGAAAAAAATCCAAGAGCAGGGAGGCTCAGTAGGCATCTCAAAAGTTGGGCTGGGTTTCACACCATCGCAGCCAGTCAGAATCTCGGGGCGATAAAAGGACAAGAAGGTGGCAACTCAACGCATCTCAGCTGAAGAGGTGGATGAAAGTGAAGAGGAAAGTGCTTCAGCTAACCTAAAACCCTCTGTGTTTGATAGGCTGCAATCGCCTGCTCTGAGAAAGCATCCATCAGTGTTCACCCAAATAGGGAAAGGTAAAGGTAACAAAATCTCTATTTTTAAATAAAGCAAAGATGCTCCCCAGCCAAGGCGTTCACTGTTTGCCAGGATAAAAACCATTGAAGAGTCTTTAAGGTCACGGCTTTAGCAGGAGAAAAGTTCTGCATTTAGCTGCTTGGGAGCGATAAATGGAGTTCAAAGCTTTATCCCTTCTCGTATAAAGCATTTCTCCAGCTTAGATGTGAAGACAGATGGTTCATTAAGAGTAAAAAGGCATACTGTGATCTTCACCGATCAACAAAACAACTCTAACTCTAGCAATGAGGCATAGGAAGAAAAAGTAGTTCTTCCAATCATATCATAGACCATGAACGTGATGACTCAGACTCGAAGATAGAGCTGGCCGAAACTACAGAGACTTTCGAAGATGGGGGGTAGTCTGCAGTTGATGAGTTGAAAGAGTTGAATCTTGGGACCAATGAAGAGCCTCGTCCTATCTACGTAAGTTCATCACATGTACTCGAGGAGGAAAAATAGTACTTGGAACCCCTATCCAAGTACTAGGACGTATTTGCTTGGAGCTATAAAGAAATGCCTGGGTTGGATCCAAAAGTCGCAGTCCATCGCCTATCTATCAAAAGGGGTATTTCTCCTAAGAAGCAACCTTAGTGACGTTTTCGCCCAGAGTTGGTACCAAAAATTGAAAAAGAGGTCAACAAACTCATAGATGCAGGATTTATTCGCAAGTTCAAATACCTAATATGGATCGCAAACATCGTGCCTGTCAGGAAGAAAAATAGGCAACTTCGTATTTGTATGGATTTTCGGGATCTTAACGACGCTTGTCCAAAAGATGATTTCCTGTTGCTTGTCAGGGAACTCATGATCGACTCAACCACGGAGCATGAAGCATTGTCATTCATGGATTGTACCGCAGGATACAATCAAATTCTGATGGCGCCAGAGGATTAAGAGGCCATAGCTTTCAGCACACCTAAAGGCATTTTTTACTATAAGGTGATGCCCTTCGGACTTAAGAATGCAGGAGCACCTTACCAAAGGGTAATGCAAACAATTTTTGACGATATGCTTCACAAAAAAGTTGAGTGCTACATTGATGCTTTGGTGGTCAAGTCCAAGAAGAGGGCAGACCACTTATAAGATCTTCGTCTAATCTTTGAGCGATTACGGAAATACGAATTAAAGATGAACTCACTCAAGTGCGCGTTCGGTGTCACCTCTGGAAAATTCTTGGGCTTCATTGTTCACCATCAGGGAATAGAGATCAGCCAATCGAAGATCATGGTAATTCAAGAGATGCCTGATCCGAAGAATCTCAGAGAGCTTCGTGGACTTCAAGGTCGCTTGGCATACATCCGAAGATTCATCTCAAATCTTGTAGGGCGTTGCCACCCCTTCAGCCACCTTATGAAAAAGAGATCATCGTTTGAATGGGACAACTCATGTCGAGCACCTTTTAAGAAAATAAAGGAAAATTATCCCATCCTCCGATATTGGGGGCACCCATCCCTGGCTAGCCTCTTCGACTGTGCATTGTAGCTTAGGAAAAATCCTCAGGAGCATTATGTGTATAGGAAACGAGGAAGGGAAAGAAGTCACCCTGTACTACTTAAGTCATACATTGGTTGGCGCTGAATTAAAGTACTCCCCTATTGAAAAGATGTGCTTGTCGCTTATCTTTGCCATCCAGAAACTTAAGTATTACATGCA
>NCQV01042564.1:7038-18172 GCA_002740545.1 Lophocereus schottii
AGTTAGATAACATTGTTCTAGTGATTTCATCAACTAAATGACATTCCTACAACTTTTAATTACGGTTTCAATGAATAATAACAGGGGTCATTTTTGTCTTTTAATGTTGTTTCAGTGGGTTCGAGGTTTTTTGGGGGGTTATTGTGGTTCAAAACTGAATGTCTCGTGTTCATTTTTTTCCGTTTCCATTACACCTGGGACTATGAATTCTTTATTCTCGTGGCATTTGATAAGAGATAGGGGGCTGAACTTATGAGAGTTGTGTTGGAGCATCGCATTCAGATTTAGCCTTTGATTGAAGAACTGAAAATAGGACTTTCCCTATAATCTTCAAGACATTGTTAGAAATCTTGAATGCTTTTCTGCGTGGGCAACTTAACTGAAGATCTTTCAACTTGTGGCTTGTTGGGCCTGATCATTAGTACATCTCCATAAGCATGTTATGCTGGTGGAAGAAGCTCGAGTCAGAGGACCTGGACTCCACTCTTTTTCTCTTTATTTGCGTTTTCCATGGCTTTGCCTTTGTGCTGGGTACTTGGCTATCATCCCACATGGGGCTAGAATTCTTGTGGCTGTAAGGGTCTTCTGACACACGGGGTGTAAAATTTGTGGTTGTGAATGGCTTATTGGCCCCAACTCTTACTAATTTATTAAAAAACAAAAAAAAGAGGGGATAGAGGGCTTACGACCTTAGGTGCATGGAAAGAAGAAAAAAAGGGGAAATAGGGGGTTGTGTTTGAGGAGGCATATTTCTGGATCACAATAAAAATTACGATTTTTATTTGGGGATTTCAATGCAGTTAATTTTACTCAACAATGCTAAAGCAGGTCTACTAAACTTCCATCAAATTCGCCTCTAACATCTCGACATATGACTTGAAGCCTGTCGATTGAAGATTTTGGCTTGAACAGTTGAACTAGTATGGTAGTTAAAGAAGAACGGATCGATTGTAGCCAAGCATGTGAGGCTAAGATGGAGATAGATAGGGAGTTTGGGTTAAGAGCATTCCCCATAATAGTTTCATTTTCTGGAACTTAAACTTGCTACATCAGTTCAAGTTGCAATATATTAAAAAAATAAAAAAGTTGGCTCGCGTGGTGGAATTGGGTAGAATTCCACTTAGTGTACTATTGGTCTGATCATAATAAGTGGACAAGTGGCTAATGGGAGCACGCATTTCATGTTCAACGAAGGGCTGCGAGTGCTCCAAGTAAAGTCATGCCACTTGTATAGGTTCATGGGTCTTAGGATTGTCCTAAACCCAACTTTTTAAACTTCATCATTTTTCTTTCATTTGTTGGTTTTTTTATTATTAATCTATGAGAAACAAAATAACATACTAAAAATTCTAATTTCAAAATTATTATGGACAAAAAAAAGGGAAAAAATGTTGAAGGGTATTAAAATTATACTAAATTTGTGTTGAACAACATGAAATAACAACTTCAAACTTTCACAACAGTATATCAAGGTAAACGATGCCTACAAACTTATGTTATAAAATATCTAGACCCAACTATAGATGGTTGCATAGTCCCATCCATTTAAATAGCGGATGATCGAGCGCAACTAGCATGACCTCATCCTAATAATATGAAATGTCACATTAATGGTGAAGATCATCAGTCATATTAAGAGCTTTCCCAACGGTTGCCTTGCATGGAAAAGGTGGGGCCCGCGTGGAAGATGCATGACAAGAATTCTCTGGCAACAAGGAGAATTGAGGGGGGGACACGCATGTCACCACGCCAGTGCGGTCCCCCTCTCGTGGCAGTTTTGGTGAATTTTTTATTATTTTTTTGTTTTTCTTTTTTTTTTGAAGTAATATATAATTTTTATATGATTAAAAAAATAGGTTGTGTGTTATAAAGTGGATCTATGACAAATATTTTTATTGAATGATTAAAATTGAGTTTCATTTGTTGGAGAAGTGATGGAATGCAAGTTCTAAAATTGTGGAACTTTTGTTGACGCGGCAGGCTAGAATTCCAAAAACTGGAACTCTGTTGAGAATGCTCTAAGTGAGATCCTATTGATATTTCTTCAGGCATATGCCGGCTTACTTTGCTTATATTTTAATACTACAAAATTTTATATTATTAAACACAATGCTAATATTGCAATACATAATTTAAGAATATGTTGATAATAGACAATGACATATTCGACTCATTAGATGTGCAATCATATGATCTTATAATAGTTCGAAAAAATCAAAATTCATAAAATTAAATTAAACTTTAAATTATATAACTCAATAACCTGTTTATATCATGACAAATTTAATTAGCTTTCTTACTAATGAAGATACAAAAGAGCAACAAAATTAAACTAATAGTATAAAATTCAATCAATCGATTGGGAAACCAATAAACTTTTCAATTTTATTTTAGTTGGAGGCTTTGAACTGAATTTGATAGTTAACTGTTGGTTCAGTTAGCATTCTGACTCAATCCTTTAATGTGACACTACTACAGTATTTCCAACTAGAAGAGTAGTGCATTTCTGGGCTTCCCTCCTTATTTTCGAATCCCCCCCTCTTTCCCAGCTTAGCACTCGGTTTTGCTCGCGCTCAGAGAGCCAGGCCACACTCACTCGGCAACTCCTTCTGTGTGGTTTGAGCGTCGCCGTCGGACCTCCGTTGGCCTCCTTCCGCCGCCGGAGCTGGCGGAGAGGCAAGCTAGTCACGCGACTTTGCCGTTTCCAATTTGGCAGAAACCCTAACCTGGTAATTCTTTATCTTGGGTTGCTGAAATTAGAGTTAGTTTTGTTCATTTCTTTGGCATTCAGTTGCTTTAATTTGCTTTATTGTTTGATAGCTTGAGATGGAGTTTAATGGATTCTTATATTTAGCCTTGTTACTGGGCGATCTTGTGAGAGATTTGGGTTGATTTAAAAGTGGAAATTTGATGTTTTTGATTTGAGGATTGCTAGCAACAATTGCATATGCTATCCCTTCAACCGTGTCCTCACACATGGCGATGAAAAGTAACCCCCCCCCAACCCGGGCCGAATTTTCATCACCATGTGTGAGGAGAAGGTAGAAGAGGAAGTATAAGCAACTGTTGTGACTGATTCTGCTAGAAAGTAGGAAGGATTGAATTAGACATTTGGGCTTTTGAGATTTTTTGTCCAGAAAATTATCATGAGATTTCTAACTTGGAATGCTGGAGGCATAAAGGCATTAGAGATGAAGACGATGTTGAAAAAGATGTTTTATAAATAAAACTAGTCCTTATGGGTTTGTAAAGAGACCCAGCATGTTCTCAGTGACTGATGGGATAGTTATTTTTTTTTTAAAAAAAAAACACCTTCCATCGCAAAAACAGAAAATAGGTCATATATTACAAGGCAAACTGCAAGTTATGTGCCATTAGGCAGCAGGAACTCGTATATCGTTTGACAGTTTGATTCCTTAGGGATCCACCACTGATAGCGGAGAATGTAGTCATTTATTACAAGGCAAACTGCAGGTTACGTGCCATTAGGAAGTAGGAACTAGTATATAGTTTGACAGTTTGATTCCTTAGGTATCCACCACTGATAGCGGAGAATGTAGTCATTTGGATTAATGATGTCCTTGCTATTCTTCATTCTGATCTACTCAATGTCTCAATGATGTGGATCATGATGTATATTTTCAAGGGTATCATTTTCATTCTTTCATCTCAACTTCATGGGAGGTAAGCTCTATACAAATTCATGCATGGCAAGGCCCTTCTTTGGTTCCACTTTTCGAATTTCATAACAAAAGACACTTTATGGAGTTTTATTTGAACTTCAAAGTGCCTTATCCAAAGGGGTTTTCCAAATGGGGATCAAGAGTACCATCCATTTCAAAGCTTAAAAATAGCTCAAGCTAGTTCTATTTTTTTTGTAATGATGGAGACTATCATGCCAAGGAGTCCAATGCTATTGAGGAGGACAAGGAGAGTCAGAAGAGTGTCAAGGAGGTCAAGGAAATCCACACCATGGTCAGAAATGCCCTAATTCATAAACCATATTCTACTGTCCAGTTCGACCGAAAATAGGCCCGGTTTTGTACACCTTTTGCAGCAAGAGGAACTCGGGAATTTTAATGGGGACCTTCACCCTCTTCAAGCTTAAGAAGTCAGCTTTCAAATAAAAAAGGTTTCAAGTTATTTGCAGTCTATTTGGTTGGTCAAATTAAGCCCTATAGTAAACCGGCCAGAATCCAGTCCAGTTTGGACCATCTGGACTCTATGGCCCATTTCTTTCAAACGGCTAATCCAAATCTAGTGAAACTTTTTCCATTGGAAAATAGACTCTTCAAGCTTTCATTTGACTCCTGAATCATCGAATTTGGATCACAAACAAGAGAGTTATGATCCATTGAATCTGACCCTCCTGCTGTGAGAAAGCGCTGAATACTAGGAACAATTAATGCATGGGGAAACGTCAATCCTAGGGACTAATCCACTTCCCCCTTACTCCCAATGCTGATACATCCTATGCTAAGTGGGAAATTGAGTTTAACAGGTCTCCAAGCTGATGGAATCAAGTTCTCAAGCCCTAGTTATCTGTGTTGCATTGTTTTCTTTTAATTTTACTTTGTAATTTGTTTCTTGCATTTCCTATTCTAACCTAGTAAGTTGTGTTCGTGTCTTTTCATATGTAAGACCAGCTCTGTAAAAGGCCATATCTGAGTTTGTTTCAAAAAAAAGCAATTATCAAGTATCAAGTAAATTCCAGATTGAGTCCAAACACTCTTTCTCTCACAAAACCCTAGTTCTATATCTTGAGGCTGGCCCCTCAAGTAGTATTCTAGGTCTCCTTGTATCAATTAGGTGGTGATTCGATTTTGTATCCTAATTGGTCTAAGGAGATTGCCCAAGTTCTTAGCAAGAGTGGCTCCTTTTGGATTATCCCTTGTCTTAAGATCTTGCCTATCTATCCCTTGCTTGCATTCACTATCTTTCCAAGTTACAAATTTGTTGCTAGCATATGTGAGCCTTGTGTGTTTGGAGTGATTGGTGAGGCTACATACATCATTTGATATCAGAGCTTATGGTTCTGACCATGCTTCTTCCCTTAGCCTAAATACATCCCTAACCTCGAAACACTCATTCCACAAACCCTTAAGCATTCATCCATCATGATTTCTTTTGAAAATTTAAGGAAAGATATTGCTTTGATTGCAAAGGAGTTGGCCAGCCTTGAAATTCCAAAGTTTTGTGGCCGAAAGGAAGAATTTCCTTACTGGATTTCCAAAGTGGAACAAGTCTTCACTCTCTACAACCTTGAAGAGCACGAGAAGTTTAAGGTGGTTATCAAGAGCTCTGAGGCTATGCACTTGAATGGTGGGAAAAGTACAAGTATAGGAGGAAGAAGAGAGGAAAAAGTAAGATCAGAACATGGGATAAGTTGAGAGGTAAACTAAAGTATGCTTTTGCTCCAACCACTTACTTACACAAGCATCTTTTTCTTACATTTGAGGGAAATGGCTTTAATTCCTCTTTTAAAGACATCCCGTTCAACAAGGGGAGTCCCATGAGTGCTTGTATCTCTAACTCTACTTCCTTCCTTTGTTTGGAGAAACCTAACCCCAACAAAGATGAAAATATCTTTGGGGAGGAAGCTTCAAGCCTAGTTGACCTACCTCCTGTTTTTGATGACTATGGTGATGATGAGACCTTTGAATTTGCGGGATAAGAACTAAGAAGACTATTCATGTCCTTCACCACTTGTGCTAGATCACCATTTACATAATGGAATAGCATTTGCTGCTCACTTTGATCCTTGTTATGACAATTTCATTTTTCCATTATCCCCACGATTAGAACCTGAACTAGCTAAACTTATAACCATGGAGGGACAAACGGGAAGCACAAGTGTGGGACAACCAAGAGGGATAGATAAGGAAGGCGAACATGGAGAACCCTTGATCTTTGAAGAAGGATGTCATGAAAACCATGAGGTGAATTGTGACCTACCTCCAAGATTTGATGAGTTTGAAATTGAAGAACTCCAAGTGTCCGATTTGGAGCTATGTGGAGTTGTTGAAGGAATTGAGGAACTCTTGAGTCAAGAAGAATGCCCTCATTCACAACAAGAATTGAGGACAATTCTTTTCGACGAAAGAGGGATTGATGTATATTTTCAAGGGTATCATTTTCATTCTTCCAACTCAACTTCATGGGAGGTAAGCTGAGCTCCATACAAATTCATGCATGGCAAGGCCCTTCTTTGGTTCCACTTTTCGAATTTCATGACAAAAGACATTTTATGGAGTTTTATTTGAACTTCAAAGTGCCTTATCCAAAGGGGTTTTTCAAATGGGGATCAAGAGTACCATCCATTTCAAAGCTTAAAAATAGCTCAAGCTAGTTCTATTTTTTTTTGTAATGATGGAGACCATTAAGCCAAGGAGTCCAATGCTACTGAGGAGGACAAGGAGGGTGAGGAGTGTCAAGGAGGTCAAGGAAATCCACACCATGGTCAGAAATGCCCTAATTCATAAACCATATTCTACTGTCCAGTTCGACCGAAAACAGGCCCGGTTTTGTGCACCTTTTGCAGCAAGAGGAACTGGGGGATTTTAATAGGGACCTTCACCCTCTTCAAACTTAAGAAGTCAGCTTTCAAATTAAAAAGGTTTCAAGTCATCTGGAGTCTATTTGGTTGATCAAATTAAGCCCTATAGTAAACCGGCCAGAATCCAGTCCAGTTTGGACCATCTGGACTCTACGGCCCATTTCTTTCAAACGGCTAATCCAAATCCAGTGAAACTTTTTCCATTGGAAAATAGATTCTTCAAGTTTTCATTCGACTCTTGAATCATCGAATTTGGATCACAAGTAAGAGAGTTATGATCCATTGAATTTGACCCTGCTGCTGTGAGAAAGCGCTGAATACTAGGAACAATTAATGTACGGGGAAACGTCAATCCTAGGGACTTAATCCACGTCCCCCTTACTCCCAATACTGATACATCCTATGCTAAGTGGGAAATTGAGTTTAACAAGTCTCCAAGCTGATGGAATCAAGTTCTCAAGCCCTAGTTATCCGTGTTGCATTGTTTTCTTTTAATTTTACTTTGTAATTTGTTTCTTGCATTTCCTATTCTAGCCTAGTCAGTTGTGTTCGTGTCTTTTCATATGTAAGGCCAGCTCTATAAAAGGCCATATCGGAGTTTGTTTCAAAAAAAAAAAAGCAATTATCAAGTATCAAGTAAATTCCAGATTGAGTCCAAACACTCTTTCTCTTGCAAAACCCTAGTTCTACATCTTGAGGCTGGCCCCTCAAGTGGTGTTCTAGGTCTCCTTGTATCAATTAGGTGGTGATTCAATTTTGTATCCTAATTGGTCTAAGGAGATTGCCCAAGTTCTTAGCAAGAGTGGCTCCTTTTGGATTATCCCTTGTCTTAAGATCTTGCCTATCTATCCCTTGCTTGCATTCACTATCTTTCCAAGTTACAATTTTGTTGCTAGCATACGTGAGCCTTGTGTGTTTGGAGTGATTGGTGAGGCTACATACATCAGATCATAAAATGCTTTCTTCTTTTTGACCAAAAAGCAAGGAAATTGTGGCCACTGGCAAGTGCATCTGCTATGTTTATCAAACTTTTTTGAAAAAATAACGAAGTAATCTTCCAATTATCAACTCCCTAAATTAGGACTGAAGTCTTGAAATTTGCGAAACAACTTTGAAATTGTTAAAATGAGGTTCATATTTGCCACAGAGCTTTAATTTGTATAAGATATCAAAAATCTGTATATAAGCAGCAAAGAGCCATAATTCAGCTAAGACGCTTATTTTTTAACAGCTTGTCATAACTTGTACTTAAAGTTCATTAAACATGCTTAAAAATATAAAAATAATGAAGTGGAAAGATTTAATGAACTGCATCTATGTTTTAATATTAATACAACTTTATCACTAAGAAATTCATGTTAATTTCCTAGCATGCTTTGGATTGACAATCTCAATTCTGAAGCTAAGTATAACTTTGCACCGTGGGAGAGACTACTAATGAGGTTGTAGCCTTAGTTTTTCTTTTCCCAACTATAATGCATTTTTCTATAATGCATTGTTTTTAGTAACATGATATATGCAGTGAACTCTTTGTTAAGCTTGTTTATCTCATAATAATTTTATTTGCCTTATGAACAAGTGTTTCATGGCTATTGTATGTAAAAGTCTTCCAAAATACACCCTTTGTAACTACCCTGTTTTGTGCCCATGTCCTTTCAATTAATCCCTCCAGCCAAATTCAAAGTGTCGAGGAGTTCAATTGACATATCAGCTTTGTTAGCTCCGTAGAAATGGCAGGTCAATCAGATCCCGACTTGTCAGTATTCTCAGCAGCCGAGGTTTTCCCTCAAACTATCACCTTTCTATGTTTGGCTCATTTTCTTACTTATCTATTGATCGCACGAATTTGTTTGCAAATGCATGGTTAAAGTAGATGGAATTCTTCGCTGAAGATGAAATGATTGAAATTGTCCCTAATATGAGAATGGAGGAACTCAATCTGATATCGGTACTTTGTCCTTGTTCCTCTTTTGATTTTATGTTGTTATTCTTAACATTGCGTTTGAAAGTAGTTGGTGTTATTCTGCAACATTTTCAATATTTTATTTGGTCAGGGTGATTATGGTCCTTTCCTGCCTCGAATAGCAACAGAAGTACCCCTGTGGCTTGCTGTGGCATTGAAGAAAAGGGGGAAATGCTCAATTCTGCCACCCAAATGGATGTCAGTTGGTGCGTATTTTTACCAATTGCTTTGATTGAAGGGGGGTTGCTTTCACCTGGATTTTGACATATATTCTCATTTCTTAATTTTCATCTCAGTGAATACTAAATATGAATTTGAACAATCGATATCAGAGTGATTAATTGGAATATTGTCATTTGTCGGTGTTCATTGCCCAAGTATGGCTTTGTCCTTTTCGGCATAAGATGCGTTTTGCACTCGCCCATAGAGTGGTTTCCTACCACAGTGACTTGACTTGTTTGACAAAAGTGCTAGGCAGTGTGTGGGATCAAGTCTGTGAGATGGGGCTAAGACCCAACTTCATTCATCCCTTGGCTAGGATTAGGTGGTGATAGGCAGAGGCATCAATGATGCTAACCGCACTATACTAGGGTTGTGTATGCCATCCAAAATGCACCTGATCGAAGACAGGTTTACTTTTTGGTTCTTGAGAACACTGTTCTCTCAATTTGGGGGGGGGGTTATAACTTTACAAGTTCCATATAAGTTGGCCGAAGGGGTTGCATCTTTATAGGGATTACAGTGTCTATCAGCAAGTAATGAGGTCAGCTTTGCATGGGTTTAAGTTGACTCTTTATATGGGGTGTTTCTTTGTATGGGTTTCTTCACGTGTGAAAATGATACGAAGCTTTCTCTAAGCAACTATGGCAATCACTTTTGTAAAATGCATACGACTAACAGGAACTCTGGCAGCAATGTTCATCATGAATTGCGTATAAATAAGAACTACTCCTGTCTTTACAACACAGACACTCCTGGTTTACTGATACAACATTTGCTATTCAGCTTTCTTGCAATTGCCTACAGATCATGCTCGTTAGACTTTTGACGTAGGGATGGATAGCATTATACTTGTCAACAGCAGTTTATCTTCGGCTGGCTGCCAGGATCAAACAGCATGCCTGTTCTGTAATTTACACCCTTTGTGCAGGATTTTTTATGGATTATTTGATTCATGAATTTTCGTTCTCTTTAGCGCTGTTACTCTTCTTGTTTGAAAGGATGCATCCAACAATCTGATACAGCTGTACTTAGTCTATTACTTCTTTTAAACAATGCTACAGTAGGGAACTGATAATTCCTGGTAGAATCTTACAATCAAACCATAAATGATGCTTTAAATGCAATTTCTTTGGCCTCTCGGTGAGGGTGATAATGTGGATTATTTAGGGATCCACACCTTATCAAAATTAGTGTTGCCCATACTTAGTTGAGAAGTACAAAATGATGGATGCCAATCTATAAACATACTGTTCATCCTTCTTTGTTATTCCAAGTTGTTGAATTATCCGTGTTGAGTCCTCCATTGAATTGTTTGCATGAGTAGAATATCTGTAATAAAAAGGTTTGAGATCTGTACTGAAGTATCTTACTGCGTTCGGACGATGTCCCTTTGTTTTTTGCCATACAAACTCTTGGAGCTTGACTGTGTTCTACTTGCACAACTTGTGAGTATCAGAAAGGTTGACACAAGTTTTAGAAGCTGAACGGGATTCTCCTAAGGAATTTCAGCAATTACCTTTCCATTATGTGGAAATTTCCCGGCTTCTTTTTGACCAGTAAGTCATTGTAATCAGAGTTATTGTATGTGTGTTTTCTTTTACTTGTGGGATTGAAACTAAATCTGTTTTTATACCAGTGCTAGAGATGACATTCCAGACATATACATGGTCAGTTCTCCACTCATGAAGACATATTTTATGCTCTTGAATACTGTTGAACCATTAATCAATGCATATCATGTAGGTGAGGTCTCTTATTGAAGACATTAGGAATGTGAGATTCCATAAAGTTGAGTCAGGCTTGGAGACAATATCTGCTCGAACACATGCTGTGAAGGTATTTTCATTGTGTTAAACGACATTCATTGCCGACAGACAAGCACAATTTGCAATTTCTTGCCCTATTGCTAAGTGCTAACTACTAAGAATACATGCTATAAGATACTGGCAAAGTATATCCCCTTATGCTTTAGCTATTGCTTTGAGGCAACTCCTATACTGTTGTTCTTATGCTGCTGTAAACTTGGGACCTAGATTTTCAGAACTTTCCATTCTATAGTGCATTTCTTTTTCCCTTCTTTCCCTTTTTTGTGTGTTGGAACAAAAGTCAAGTTTCATTTCTCCAAAAGTTGGGTAATTACAAGGTAGCCGCAGGCATACCCAAGGAAGTTTCAAGTTTGAGAGTTCCTCATCGCCAACCAAACTACTAAGCCTAACACAAACCATGTACTTGATTCTATAAACAAGGGAAGTGATGTATCTCCGAAGGAGTTCTACGGCAATGTGTATTCTAGGAAGAATAGGAGATTTCGTAATCTAGGGATCTTCTTTTAGAATAAAATCTTTTTATTTTCCTAGATTATTTATCGTATTCTTATCGTAATCTTTAGACTT
>NCQV01042790.1:0-11972 GCA_002740545.1 Lophocereus schottii
AGGGAACAACAGTATCATCTGAATGAATAGTGAAGTGGTTACCAGCCAAAACTCCAAAAGAGTTGTTTAATATAAAGCATTCATCCACTAGAAATATAATAGAGAGATATTTTGGAGTGTTGAAGATGCATTGGGCTATTCTTAGGAGAGATGAAGAGCACATAGACACCATTGAATCTTCTAACAAATGGATAGGGAAGTATGACCAATTAGCCAAAGAGATGTTTGATAGCTGGTGGGCAAGAAGGAGACAAAGATGATTTGTTTACTTTTTTTTAGGTTTTGAAGATCAAAAGTTGAGATTTACATACCATGTTTAAAATTTGCACTGCAGAGGTACGTAATATGAACAACCTTTTGTTTAGAAAAGATTCACTAATAGTATGTTTCATTCAGTATTCAAGGTAGATGACTTTACTGTAAACTATGTTATATTATTTAGTTGATTTCTTTTTTTACTTATCTAGCTAGCATTGTTTACATCTTATTCTCACTGTAAACTTCTTAATTTGTTGCGCACTAGCCTAGCCTACAAACTGTTGCATATTAGACTGACTTGCACTGATTTCATATATTCTGTACCTGGTAGCACCTTTCTTGCATTCATTTATTAATGGCTTCACCAAAAGATCATGGTCCGGGAAAAAAATAAAAGAAAATGAAAAAAAGAAGAAGATTATGCACTCACTGAAGTTCTTAATGATCATATGAATAGTGGAACCTCATTCAAAGCTGATAATGGTTTTAAATCAGGACTTCTGAATACTGTTGTAGAGAAACTTAGGGCCAAATTACCCAAATCAAATGTAAAAGCTCAGCATGTACATTCTCGGCTTTGGCACTTTAAGGGCATATATAATGTTGTACATGACAAGGTAGTTGGAAGCTGTATAAGTGGATTTGGATGGGACCCAGAAACAAAGTAAGTGGCGGCCGATAAAGAAGTTTGGAAAGCATATGTGAAGGTAAGCTATGATGTATGATTTTTATAAATCATAGAGCATGAAAAGTGAATATTTTTTGTTGTTCTACCACTGGAAATCTGGAAATACCAACTCTATGAAGCTTATGCTAAAGAATGTGCCGTAGTTCTACCACTAATTTTTCTAGTGCTTTTTCTATATTTTATTTTCTCATCCTAGTTCTATTTTAACCTCATCATGGGGCTATTGTTTAGAGTCCTAAATTGAGCAACCTTTACTGCTGCGATAGTTTTATTATGCATCAATATCAACATGATATGAGGATGCCTTTTGGGATGCTCTCCCTCTGTTCTAGACTATCTTATCCCAGTTTGTTGTAATAGGCTCTCCTTGAAACCACTAGTAGCCTTTTTATGTTCTCTACTATACATAAGTATGATGCTTGCTCATGATAATTGCTTGAATGTTTGTTGGTGAAGGACTGCAGGTCATATTGTTTTTGTCATTTCTTCTTTGAAACTTTTGTCCCAGTTTACTTTGTAATAGACCTACATTTTAGGTCGTAATATGGATGTTTTATTTTTATATAATTAGTTGAAGCTTATATGTTGGAAAATGCAGATACTTTCTATATTTCTATTCATATTAGGGATGCATAGGGTTGAAAAAATGTTTGTACAGTTAAGAGATGGATTGGTCCAGCTTATGAGAAGTGTTTATTAAAACCAGATATTTGGTCTCTAGCTATCATGTTGTTGCTAAATTTAATTTGGGCAAGTGTTATGATTTAGGAAATGTGAACCAATGTTGTTTTGAATGGCTCTGTACTGATATTGGCTTTGTGATGTGGAATCATCGTAAAGTCAATGATTGGGGAGGTAAACCATGCCTTATTATGAGGATTTGTGCATAGTATTTGCAAAGGGTATGCTTGAGGGAAAGATACTCAAGAGCCTGAAGAAATAGAAGATGAGGTGAATGGAGAGGAAGAAAAATGAAGAATCAAGAAAGAAAGATGAACCTGAATCCTCGTCAACTTAAGAGCCTTCTAGGGTTGAGAAAAGTTTTGGAAAATCTGGAAACTCGGGAAAATGGGTTAGAGTCTCCAATAACTTAGTTAAAAGCTTATCAGAAGCTGTTTCTCTTCTTTGGAGAGAGATAAGGGATGCTAGTAGCAACGTTAGTCGAGCAATCAGGTCCAATGTTGAGTTAAGTGAGAGGCGCTCTAAATTGAATGAATAATTGGCTAACTTAGGGTTAACAACAATAGAGGGGCATCGAACAACAAGAAAAATCGCATCTAAGCCTAATAGCGTAGATATATTTTTTAGTATCCTTGATACTGAAAAGAAAAATGGACACAAGCTCTTCTTTGAGGAGATATTTAGACTCAGTGAGCTAATTGTTTGTATGATTACATGTATTTTTGGTTCTTGCTACTCTCCTCTATTAATGGTTTTCCTTCTCTAACACCTCATAGGCCTGCCACCACCACAACCATCATTATTCCTCCCTTGCTAGCCTGATCATATCTGAAATGTATCAAATGAAGAAACTGTTGTTGGACATTGAATATGGAGATCTCTCCTTTCTATGAGTTATTGCTATGATACTTGTTCCAATTTAAGAGAAAATTGTGAAACCTATGCTATGTAATACATATGTTTGTTTGGTTTTACTTGTTCAAATTTACCAGAATGTTGGGTCACTAATGTTTTAGAATTGGTGACACAGCTGCCAAGTTTATTTGGTTTTACTTGGAAGTGATAGTGCTTCCCTTAAAATGAATTTTAGCATTTAAGTTTGAATTAGTATTTTTATTTCTTGTAATTTTGTATGACATATGCTCTCTCATCATATTATGTGTAATTATGAGGGAGAAAGCCACAAATGATATTAAGAATCTTAACAACAAACAAGTCTAGAAAAAGTTTGGATACAAAGTTGATTTCATTACATATTAGACAAATGACCAAACATGGTAATGGAATGGTGATTACATTATCTTATGTAATTAGTTTACAACCTATCAAACATGGTAATGCAATCACTATTGCATTACACTTCATCTCCGTTACATTACATTGTTGATTGCATTACAACCTAGTTACATTGTATCCAACAAAACACCACATTAATACAAACTCAGGCAATTAAAGATATTAATATAAAAATAAAACCTTAATGTTGGTATTGAAATCAAAACTTAATTAATTCAATTTATTTAATTTATTAATTGAAAAGTTAACGGAAAACTTAATACTTATTACATACGCATAATGTTATTAAAAATAGTCCTATATCATAACTCAAAGTTAACTATGCGGGGACATCAATAACAACAAAAACCTTGCCCATCAACTGCTTAAAACTAGCAATATTCTTTAACAAAGGTGGCACACATGAACACATCTATATAATAAGAGTAGAATATGCATAATCAGAGCACACAATCTTTTCCAAAAATCAGGTTCACTTGTCAAACCTTTTCAATTCTCCTTAAAGTTCCGTTTGTCTTCCCCTATATCTAAACTTTACATCGTCCTCAAAATAAAAAAATAATAATAAAGAAAAGGATGAGGAAAGGAACACCACAACGTGATAGCGTGAGGAAAAAATTTCATCATAAATCATTGAGGTATAGGTTAATATTTTTCTGCCTCGATAATTTTAGGAAAATTTTTGAGGTCCATCCAAGTTTGAGAGAACATTTCCTGGAACCACAAGTGACCAAACTTGACTTTTTAAGATACATCAAGTACTCTAAGTTTTTAAAATTTTTATTTTTAACTCTGATCCTTAAAAAAATTACTTTCAAAAAATTGCATTTTGTGGTTGTGATATTTCACTCATAGGCACTACTTGAAGCCCTCTTTAAACTAGTATCAAAGCCACGTGACCAAAAATAATTAAGATAATTAAACTAATTAATTATTAATTGAGCTAACTAACTGTGTTTAATGCTTGAATCATCATTTACTTGCCTTGCTTGTAATTGTTCACATATCGTTCACTCACCATAAGGAACCATTTTAGAAGCATCTCAATTAAACTATATCACTGATATAGTTTCAGAATTAAAAGCTAAATTAGTAAAAATTAAAATCAAGTTAAGGAGATTAAGAAGCAATTGTCTGCAATCCATCTTTCTTTAATTAACAAAATTTGATATAGTGGAAAATCTAATTTAACTATTAGTAATCCATTTTGCCATAAACATCCCTTCTAAAACCCAAAAAATAAAAATTAATTTCCTTTACATAATATAAAAATCCACATAGACGGAGAAAAATCATATGAAAAATCATCTAAGAAGGCGGAAAAAGAAGAGAGGATGGAGTATAAGTGGTACAATCTTCAAGAATCACAGCATATGTTTGATAAAGAACAAAATTCAGAAGAACTAAACAAAATCATGGACACAATAGTTCATAAACAAGATGTATTATCTAATAATAATGAAGAAACAAATAAGAAGAAATATATCACTAGATGAACCTAGTTAAATTAGATGAACTTAATGTTATATCTTTACAAGAAATTAGGAGGAAACTGGATAAAAAATAGGGTAAAGGGGTATTTGATGATGAAATCAATGAGATTGGAAAATAACTTAATATAGATAAAATTGAGTCCAATATAGTTAACAATATAGTTCCTAAACTTGAGGAATTTGGCAAACCTTCTAAAAAAATATCCATTTTATGAGACCTAGGTATGTTCCAGTGGGGCGTACTACTAACTTTTCCTTTGGGTTTATTCGAAGGAAAACCATGACATTTGAAGAAATTAGCCTTACCCCAATTAGTCAAATATGATACATCTTAAAAATCAATGGAGCTCCTAATAGAGAACAAATATTTGAGTATTAAAAAAGAGGCATGAATAGTATCCTAACCTAAATACTACGTGGAAGGTTGGAAATTTCCTAAACTATATAAAACATAGTTTTTCTGATACTGTAACTGATTGGTATGATCTACTAAATCAGGATGGTAAAAATTCATATAAGATCAGGTACTAATTGTACCCGAACTATGCCTCTCTAAGATGGTGCTATGGAGGCCTTAGGAGCATAAGTCGCTCTTCCTTATCTCTTAAGACTTGAACCTTTAACTTAGATGTCTTCAAAGCTTTTTAAGAGCTTGTCAAAGGCCAGGGCATGCATCTTAAAATGATGTGAACAAAAGAACGCTAGTAAAGACGTAGCAAATATAGTTATTTTCCTCTTAAACCTATCAAATGGCATAGACAAATCAAAAGCTTGGTCGAAGAAAGTATTCCATATGATTTTTCTAGGCGTGTCATCTACGTATGCACAATATGGGTCAAAGGAAGGAGGATACCTTCTACTGTCACCTCTAGACCCATGAAATGCATGCAAAAACGATGGGTTGGTGGGATGCAAAGGAGGATGAAATGGGGGTTAAGTCAAATAGCTCAATGAAAGTGAAAGTTAGTAGTTGCACCAACCATCTGACAATCACCACACAACTCTGTAAAAGGAATCCTCAAAGATATGGTTCAATCAACATAAGTTCTTTCGACTAATCAAGTAAATCATTCTCAACAAAACTAACATCACTGTCAGAAGACTAACCCATTTCTAACCCTATGCACAGAATTAAAGTGTGGGAATAAGCAAATAAGATCAAGTCACAAATGGTGGTGTCTCTAGGTGTGCTAGAAAAGGATAGAGTAACAAATGGTAAAGAAGTCAATGGGGTCAATCACTTTCTCTACGACGGTCGATGGTCCATCATCAATAAAATTATATTCTAGGGGAAGGGAAAACTCATAATCATCACAAAGACTAGCCTAAGTCTAGGGGAAGGTAGACTAGGGTCTGTCTCATACAATAGACCACATTCCATCATCTGACAAATAAAGTGCTTATGTTGTGTATTCACTGTATTTATCATGGCATTAAGTCTAGCATGTGATTCATCAGAAGCATCTCAATAGAGATAAGAATTCACATCACGGTCAAAAGCTTGGCAATAAGAGCAACAACATGATAATAAGAGGGGTGGTGATGATATAAATCGCTATATTGATCTGCACAAGGAGATTGAGAGTGTAAACCATCGGGAAGGGGGGAATGCCACACAACAGACTTGCTAGCACTTTCACGTTACCATTGGCACCAACCTAAAGAAACAAGTCCCACATTTCATCAACATCTAAAGAGCAAAAATCATCATAATGCATACACTTAAGGGAGGCTCGGGTCTCATGAGTTATCCCCTCAAGCACAACATTGCATATTGCTTATTTTTTGTACTTGAAATGCACACATTAAGCACGATAATCATTCAATCTAGACAACCAATGCCAAAAAGTTTCATGCTCAATTTGAAGCAAATGGAAAATACCCATTTTGGTTTCTTTTTTTAATTTTTTAAATTTTTTAAAAGGCCTAGGCTCAGATGCTCAAGCAAACCGCGATATCGAAATGCGCCATTTCCCTGACAGCGGCACCAAAAAGACTTAATAGGAAGAATTTAAAGTTTTCAATTTTAGGTCTATCACTGAGTACTTATGGTATCATCCACAGAGAGTTGGCTTTCAAGTACCGGAATTAGCCTGAGTGTTTCAATTTAGGCTAAATGAAAAGGAAATGAATGACAAGCTCAATAAATTAAACAAACACAAAAGCAGAGATTGGGATTATGATTTGACCGATCGGCAAATTAAGTGGTAAAGGCAAACCCTAACCTACCGAACTTATACCGATAACCGGAGATAGTCATTTGCATCATCAAAACCACCCAAGCCTCTCTTAAGGATCATGGGCTATCCTAATTAGTCTAACAACCTATTTTCATGGGGCTAGCTTGGTTAGACCATGAGATTAGCAACCTCTAACCTAGCTACAATCGGGACTATTTTCATGTTCAAATCCTAGATATTCTCTCCCCCACACTAGCTAGTTAACCCCGCTTCCATCATAAGTCAACTACCCAAAAATGTGGATGAAAGCTTTTTTAAGTATTTCATCAAACACTTGCGAAGCATGAGAGAAAACACTAAATTGGAATCGTAAATTAGGTGTGGTTAGACCTCATCTAAGACTAATTGGCCATCAAAGGGCTAGTCACAATCTAAGCAAACAAAAATTAGCTACTAATCATAAAAGCATAACCAAACCTAGCCACAACTAGACTAACAAATAGACAAATAAATATAAACTAGGGAGGGAAACTAAAGCTAATCTAATCTAACAATCTAATTAAACATGAATTAACAATAAAAACTAAATACTTAACTAAACAAAATCAAATACATGGACTAAACTAACATAATCAACAAGCGTCAAACATGTGAAATAGAAAGAAAAAGAAAAGAGAAGACTTAGTCATGAGTTGCTTGAATGAAGATCAATATTCACAAGCTCAAGTCAAACTCTACCCAAATAAATCTTAATCTACCTAGCGTATTACCCCTAATGGGGGCTTTAGTGGCTAGCCTAAAGCCCTAAATCCAACTCTCTCCCAAAACTAGCCAAGAATCCCACTAAAAAATGACAAGTTACACTTATGAAGACCGCCTAGGTCGACACAACACAGACCATGCTTGTGGACACAGGTACCCATGTGTTGCCGCCGCCCAGACCTATAGGTAAGGCAACCAAGCCTGGCCGTGATTATGCCTTGCGACATGGCTGCCTATGGCCTTGGCCATGACAGTGGTCCTTCACATGGCTAGCTGTGTTGGCCACCACTATGGTTGGTCTTACAGGAAAGCTTGGTCTTGAATGCTACAAAACTCGCTTGTCGATCTTTCATCACTTTTTAGCTCAATTCTCCACAACTTTTCCATGAAGGCACTATTTGCTCAGACCAACTCATTTCCTATAAGAGTTAAATAAAATAAATAAAAATTCTAAAGATTATATTATTTTACAAGCTAAAATTAGTTGAAAGAGGCATGTAAAATATGACAGTATAATGCTGAACAGGAGTCTTGTAAGCAATATGATAGGCCAAAAAACATCATGCAATCTTAATGGTCAATCCTTTCTATTAGATCGAACCATTTTCTTAAGAATAGAATTAATCTCACTATTAGACACTCTAACTTGGTCACTAGTTTGAGGGTGATATAGAGTAGCTACTTTGTGGGTCACAAAATATTTCTAAGCAAGGCTCAAAATACCAATGACAAAAGTCAGTACATCCATCACTATAAGAGCTCTAGGGGTCCCACATTGACAAAAAATGTGTTCTTTCATAAACTTGACCATGACCTTGTGATCATTGGTCCTAGTAGCTAGAGGCTCCACCCATTTTAACAGATAATCAACAGCAATCAATATGTACACAAAGCAAAAATATGGGGGAAAAGGGCCATAAAAGCAATGCCCTACATATCATATATATCAAAAATTAGAACTGGGGAAAGAGGCATTATTTCACGATATGACAGGGCACATGTATACTGATTGTGCTCATAAGGCAGACAGAAACAATAAACTTCACAGAACAAAGCGCACTAATAAAACCGATTTTGCAGGATTTTACCAGCTATCCTGTGACTTCTAAATGACCACCACAAGCATAAGAGTGACAAAAAGTCATAATACTATGAATTTTCACTCTCATAGACATATCCACAAAGCACTTAGTCAACAATGTTTAAAAAGATGGGGATCTTCTCAATAGTAATGTCTTTCTTCTGAAAAGAACTTATATTTCTCTTCGTTGGACCAATAAGAAAGGATCTTTCTAGTGGTAATGTAATTAAGAACGACAGCAAACCAAGGAAGAGGGGCATGTGATATACAAATAGTTAATCATTAGGAAAATGGTTAGGAAATCCAACTAAGTGATTAGCATACTAAGTAAAGATCCTAGACAAGTTGCCTGCAATTGAATTTTCATAACCCTTGGTATCTTTTATCTCAATATCAAACTCTTGGACCAATAAAATCCACTTAACAAGTCTAGGTTCACCATCATTCTTGGACAATGGATGCTTCAATGCAGCACAATCAGTAAACATAGTCACTTTTGAATACGAAAGGTATGAACAAAATTTATCAAGTGCAAATACTACAAGTAGTAACTTTTTTCAATAGTGTAATAATTCATTTAAGCATCAGTTAGAATTCTAATTGCATAGAATATGACATGAGGTAATTTTATTCACCCTTTGACCAAAAACAACCCTAATAGCAAACTTAAATGCATCACACATCATCGCAAATGGAAGAGAAAAATCAAGGGTCTGTACAACATAAGCTAGCACCAAGCTTTTCAAAAGCCATTGCACAAGACTTATCAAGCACAAAAGGAGTATCTTAAGAAAGGAGGTTAGTAAGAGGCATCACCACTTTACTAAAAGCCTTAATCAATCCCCTTTAGAAACCAGCATAACCAAAGAAAGATCTTTTAGACAATTTATCACCTAGCATAATCTCTTCTTGGACCATGAAATTACTTTTTTTTTCAACTTATGACAAGATTCACTTCTTCACATCTTTTGAAAACAATGGATAAATTAGCAAGACATACATCAATGGAAGAATGAAAACAGAAAAATCCTCTATAAACACGTCCATGAAACCATTAATATAATCAGAAAATATCATGCACCTTTGTAATGTCAAAGATGCATCACACAACCAAAAAGGCATTATTCGATAGGCAAATATAACCCAATGGACATGCAAAAGTCATTTTATCTTAGCCTTAAGAAAACTAAGTATTTGATTATAACCAGAATACCCATCTAGAAAACAGTAGGAAAATAATCCAGCTAATTTTTTCAAAATTTGATCAATGAAAAGGAGGGAAAACTGGTCCTTTCTAGTAAGATAGTTTAGTTTTCTGTAATCAATGCACACTCTCCACCCGGTGGTCTATCTAGTAGGAACTAGTTCAGCTTCACTATTCTTTGTCACAATTATGTCAGATTTTTTAGAGACCACTTGAACTGAACTGACCCATTGACTATTAGAAATTCAGTAGATAATAATTGCATCTAAAATTTTATTACGGATTTCTGGACCACTTCTTTCACATTAGAGTTCAGTCTATATTGCATGTGTCTAGCAGGTTTAGCATTATCCTCTAAGTTATGCATGTAAATGGTTGTACTTATCCCTTTCAAATTAGCAAGTGACCACCCAATAGCACCCCTGTAATGAGACAAGGTACAAATCAACACTTTCTCTTGATCACAAAATAAAAGAAAAAATATAATGAGACTTATGGTCTCTCTAGGGCGTAAAAACACATACTTGAATGAATCAGGGAGAAAGCTTCAACTTAAGTTTAGGTGTGTACACAGCAGAAGGTAGCATAGTTGAACTTGCCAAAGGCGGGAGAGGTTCGTAAGTGGACACCCAAGAGGAAGTCTTATGATAAGGAATGGAATCAAGAATAGAATCCATCTCATATATTGTACTTCCTAAGTTAAAAAATCCCAAATCCTCATGAGAAAGATAAGTTCCCTAGGGACCTAATTATAATATAGCATATAAAGCCTCTTCGACCATTTCATCAATCACATCAACAAAGAAGCATTCAGATTCATCTTCAAACACGGGTTGAGAAAAAGCTTGAAAAATATTAAGCCTAACCCTCATATTCATGATTGAGACATCCCTCACTCCAGGCCTACGATTAATTGTGACATTATCTGTGGCTAAGAAAGGATATCCTAAAATGACAGAGACCTACTTAGAAGAATGATTACAGTATAAGTCCATCACAACAAGGTCAACTGGAAAGATTCCATTATGAGTCTGAACCAAGACATCATCTATCTGCCTCATATGAATCCTAACTAACCAGTCAGCAAGCTAAACCATATAATCAAAAGGTTTCACTTCACCAATCCCAACTCTAAGTAAACAGAATATGTTATAAAGTTAACACTATATCCCAAATCCAAAAGTGCTCTTTTAATTTTGTGATTACCAATGTAGCATAAAATAGTAGAAACACCAAGATCATTAAACTTAAGTGGAGTGTCAAATTTCAAACTTGAGCTTACTTATTTACTTAGAAGAACCTTTTTAGACTTGTTATCTTTAGATTTTCTGCACAATGTGCACAAGTCTTCAAGAAACTCAGCATAAGCTAGGATCTATTTAATTGCTTCCTAAAGGGGAAGATTGACCTTAACTTGCTTAAAGATATCTAGAATGGCATCTTTTTGCTGATCTTTCCTGGAAAATATGGTGCATCCAAAGCTTGAGGGTAAGGAAGCCTTAGCTTATATGTGACAATGGGGTCAGACACAACGTCTAAATGTGATGAGTCGCCCTCTTTCTTAATTTATTGGTCATTCTCAATGGTCTTAGGTCTTTCCTCTTTATGATATTCCTTTTCACTCAATTTATTATCTACGTCCTTGCCACTTCTGCGAACTATGTCATCTTTTAATTGTTTACATTATTGGCCTTAAGGGTCTGTGGAATGACTTGGAAGCTTTCTTTCTTGTTTTTTACCTACAACTATGGCCACTTGCCCAAATTAGATTTCTAATTTAGCTATAGATTATGAGTGGGAATCAACAACATATATTTTAGACTCAATTCCTTAGACCTTACAGTCAACATTTTACCCAACAAAAATCAGTGTGCGAAGAGGAAAAATTATCTTGCCTAGGTCAGAGCTCCCAAATGGAGCTTGCTAAGAAGTACGAAGAGCATATCTTTGGTTTTGAAAACCCAAAGAGGCGTGTTCGCTAGATTTGACTTTAGGATTCCCAACATGTTGAGACCTCCATGAAAAATTACGATAATTCTTCTAACCATAATTATAAGTATTAGAACAAGGATTATTAGATAGAGGAAATCCTTGTGTAGCATTTACTTACTCAGTCACACAATCAGACTTATCAATACAAGGACAATCAATAGAAGCATGCATGGGACTAGTACAAATCAAACACATATATCTCATGAAAAGGGCATCAGATACTTTATTCATGCACAATAATTGATAAAATTTCATAGATAAAACATTAACTTTATCAAAAGGATTGTTGCATAATTATATTTAGTTTTGATGATAACAAATCCAAAAGTAACATATT
>NCQV01043016.1:0-13055 GCA_002740545.1 Lophocereus schottii
CCACCGATTTTGTTTTAAGGTGTGGGTCATCTTGTACTTCTATCATGGAGACTGTACTCGTAGTAGAATAATGTAGCATATGATATGACTAAGTTAATGAATATGCATAACTTCTATGTATATTACTACTGAAGTTGTTAAATTACTTCCAACGAAAATGACCAATAATGGAATCCATGGGAGAATATGACAATGCGGGTTGGCTGGCATCTTTAGCTGGCCAGTTTGAACAATCAAGGTAATTACCTTGGTAACATGAGGGGAGCGGTCGATGAATAAATAATGATGAAAACACAATTTGAATGTAGAGTCATGAGGGATATAGATGAGTAGGAGCTAGTATGCTTGTGTATATGATGAACATAATGGTGAACCTAAAAGACAACATTCTAAAGAACAATTTGCAAAGGAACGATGTAGAATTTGGGCTAGCCCACTCAATCAATCAAAATGATTCTGGCAGTAGCCCCTAAAAGAAGTCAGAAAGCTATTAGCACACCTCCAAATCCTGGAAATGTTGAGGGTAAAAAGGAACTATTAGATGACTTAGATCTTGAACTGATGGTAAAGATTATGGCTGGAGTAACAAAGAAGCTTAAGATCTGAAAAGGATGAGAACGAAAACAAGTCATTTGATCGGGTTGCAAAGCCAAATCCTATAACATATGATGGCAACTGTGGCACTAGAAGAATGGACTAGGCAGATGAAAACCAAATATTCTATGTTGTAAAGGTGTTTGATAACAAGCGTGTGACTATTGGTGCCTTTTACCTCACTAGACAAGCTAACATCTGGTTGGGAACAGTTAAAGCTACATTCTAAAGTTCCGAGGATACCTGAAGCAAGTTTAGTGAAGTACTACGAGTGAAGTTTTATCCTATGCACTTACAAGAGCAAAAGTAGATAGTGTTCCTAACCCCGAGGT
Organism: Lophocereus schottii; assembly: GCA_002740545.1. NCBI lineage: Eukaryota > Viridiplantae > Streptophyta > Magnoliopsida > Caryophyllales > Cactaceae > Lophocereus > Lophocereus schottii. The sequence goes on from NCQV01043016.1 coordinate 927, forward strand.
ATGATAACGTGTCAATAATGGAGTATACAAGTCGTTTTACTAAACCCTTAAGGTTTGCCTCAGAATATGTAGCCTTAGAATGAATTAAAATGTTAGGATTTGAAGAGGGCCCAGCACCTGATATTAGAAAACAGATGGCAGGATAACCCATGCAATCCAATTAGGAATTGTATGTGTGCTACTAAAATCAAACGAGTGAAAAATGAGCTGAGAATGGTCAATCAGGCCAACCCTAAGAAAAGTGGAATAAGAGAGGCACTCAGGTTGAGGGATTTTGTAGTAAGAAACCTACCAATGTGAGACCAAAGCCTTAAGGCCCATCCCTTACTAGGAAATTAGTTAGATAGGGGGTGTGAGATGTACCTGTGTTGTGTTACGGAAGATAGGAAAAAGGAAATAAAACTTGAGGACATTCCGATGGTCAGTGAATTTTCATATGCGTTCCTAAAATAAATCCCTATGCTACCACCTAAAAGAGATATTGACTTTAAAACAGAGTTGGAACTAGGAGCGTGGCCGCGCCCTATCTCGAAGCCTCCATATAGGATGGCCCCAGCAAAGTGAAAAAAAATTTAAAGGTGTAATTTGAAAATTGGTTACAAAGGGGTTATATAAAATCAAGTGTAACCTCATGCTATTTGTAAAGAAAAAGGATAAAACTTTGAGATTGTGTATAGATTATAGGGAACTGAACAATATCAACATAAAGAACAAGTATCCATTGCCTAGGATTGATGATTTATTTGATCAACTATGGTGAATGAGGGCCTTCTTAAAGATTGATCTTAGGTCAGGGTACCACCAATTAAGAATTAAACTAGAGAATATCCATAAGACGACATTTAGGACTCGGTATGGTCATGAAGAATTTACAGTGATGCCGTTTGGATTAACCCATACTTCTACAGCCTTTATGGATTTAATAAACTGGATGTTTAGGCTGTTGTTGGATAATCTATAGTTATTTTCATTGATGATATCCTAATATATTTGAAAACCATAGAGGAGCATACTAAATATTTGAGGATTGTGCTACATGTCCTAAGGAAGCACAAGGTTTATACTAAGTTATCAAAATGTGACTTTTGGTTGTCGAAAGGAAACTTTTCGGGACATGTAATATCTAAAGAAGGGATCACATGGACCTATAAAAAGTAAAGGCAGCCACTGATTGGTTAAGGCCTAGTAACATTATTGAGGTTCAAAGTTTCTTAAGTATGGTCAGGGACAATAGATGTTTGTGCAAGATTTTAGAATCGCCCTGCCCCTCACTAACTTGTTAAAGAAGACCACGAAACTTGAGTGGAATGACAAGTGTGAAGCCATCTTTTAAGAAATGAAGCACAAACTCACCATTAAACCAATTCTAGGTTTACTAGTAAAAAGAGGTGAATTTACCATGCATAGTGATGCCTTTAGGAAAGGAATATGATGTGTTTTAGTGCAAGACGGAAAGGTCATACCTAAGCATCAAGGCAGCTGAACCTATATGAGAAGAATTATCCCACCTATGACTTAGAGCTAGTTGCTGTAGTTTTTGTACTAAAAATATGGAGACACTACCTCTATGGTAACCCTTGCAATATTTTCAATGATCACAAGTAGTCTCAAATATGTCTTCGCTCAAAAAGAATCAAATTTGAGGCAACATCATGGCTAGAGCTTTTGAAGGCTTATGACCTCTAAATATAGTACCACCTAGGAAAGATCAATGTTGTGGCTTATGCCTTAAGTCATAAAACACATCATACATGTGCACCATGGTAACGGTACAATCGAAAATTTGAGGAATATGAGCATAGAACTTGTGCTACTGCATGAATCCAAGTCGTTCTTTAATAGTATGTCTGTTCAGCACACACCTTTTGGATGAAGTTAAGCAGGCACAAGTAGGTGATGCAAAGATAGAAAGAATTAAGATGAATATAAGCAAATGAAAAGCGTTGGGGTTCATGGAGGATGAGCAAGGAATTATTAGATTCCAAAATTAGATATGCGTGCCTCAAAAGATGGAGTTGAAAAAAAGGATAATGTTTGAAGCCCACAATACAAAGTATTCCATCTAACAAGGAGGAACAATAATGTATAGAGATTTGAGACAAACCTTCAAGTGGCACAACATGAAAAGTGACATAGCCGAGCATGTGGATAAATGTCTTACATATCAGAGAGTCAAAGTTGAGTACAATGACCTAGTGGTTAATTGAGACCACTAAAAATTCCCAAGTGGAAATGGGACTCCATTTCGATGGGTTTCATAATGGTGTTACCTCTGATAACATCAAGGAAGAACACCATTTGCGTGAATATACTCGCTGTAACACCCCGTAAGTGGCTTAAAGAATTTGATGTGACTAAGTATATCACCAAATGTACACCTTTCTTTCTGGAAGCCCACTCTCAAGAACTCCAGAGTTAAGCGTGCTCGCTGAAGAGAAATCTTATGATGGGTCACCTCCTGGGAAGTTTTCCAAGCAACGTGTGAGCGAAGGCGAAGCAGGCCGAAAAGGCTTGTGGTGGTTTGTGGGGCTAGTCGATGATCGTTAAAGCCGTTATTGATAACGGTCCACGATCCGAGAGGGGTCACCAAGTCCACTCATTTTTTAGAGATACATAATTCTTGGGAAGTAGATTGGCTGGCTCGAATTTGCATTAGTGAATTAGTCAGATTACATGGTTGCCTTATAACGTTGCCTCAGACAGAGACCCAAGGTTTCGAGCCCAATGCTAGAAGGCTTTACAAAAAGCCTTTGGTACAAAGTTACAGTTTAGTAGTTCCTACGATCCCGGGACGGATTGATAAATTGAAAGGGTAAATTAGATCATTGAGGACATGTTATGAACCCATGCATTGGATTTTCAAGAAAAATGGGAGGAGTATTTATGATTTTGTAAAATAATAGTTATTAAGCTACTATAAAAATGACCCATTTGGAAGCTTTATACGATAGAAGATGTAGAACTCCCTTTTGTTGGAATGACTTGGAGACACTATAATTTTGGGACATAAAATGACTTAAGAAATGGTGGCTGAGCTCAAAGTTATCCAACAAAACATGAAAACAGCACATGACGGGCAAAAACCATATGCGGACCGAAGGCAGAAGCCTTTGGAGTTTGAAGAAGGGGATAAAGTGATTCTAAAAGTTTCTCTTGTTAAAAGAGTGTGGAGATTGAACATCGAAGGAAAGTATGTGCATGACGTGTTCCATATTTCGCAACTTTGTAAGCATGTGCATGATCCAACTCATGCAATAGTTTATGAAACCTTAGAATTTGACACTGATGGGTTAAGTTATGAAGAATGATTGTGAGGATAGTTTATTAAAGAATACAACAACTGAACAAGAAGGCTATACCTTTGGTCAAAGTTATACGGACCCATCATAGAACCTCGAAGGCCACTTGGGAAACTGAGCATGAAATGAAATTTCACTGCCCATATCTATTCAAAAGGTATGTTCGGCGAAGTTTCGAGGACGAAACTTTCTTTAAGGGGGAAAGATGTATTACCCCATCACTTAATTATATTTAATTAGTTTTAATTCTTGCGTTAGTTACATAGTTATGATTAATCGGAGCAGTGAGCAACACATTATTCTACTGTCAAACAAAGCAAGGCTTGATCTAAGAAATTTCGATATCGCAAAATTTCCTTTAAGTATGTGAAATATCGAAAGTCATGCATCTATACCGGAGCAAGGCAGGAATTTACCAAGCCACAATATTTTTTCTTAATAGCCAAGGAAAGGAATGAAATTAGCAAATTGATGCTAGCCAAATACATGGCCGATTTTGGACATATGGAAAGGAAAAGAATTGGGATACGTTTGCATTAAATTGATAGGACTTAGTAATTATTAAACAAGAAAAATATAGATAAAAATACAACAAATGAAAGAATTCCTGTACAAAGAGGGAGATGAGCTTCCAAAATAGTATGTGAAGTCTTGTGAATATATCCACAAAATAAATCACAAAAAAGAAGAAAGGTCCATACTGCGTCCACTTCCATCATTATCTTCATTTTTACAAAGTAATCAATCCTTTTTCCACTCTTTTGTCTCCATTGAATGTGAATACCATGAATATCCAAATTAATCTATGAGCAATTCATATGGTTAGCGGGATAATCTTTTTAATAAATTGAGTTTTATTGTCTAATTGAATTCTTGAAAGAATTCATTGAGATGCATAGGATGGATGAATGAACACAGTATGTCAATTTACTAGAATTGGTTCATGAGAATTGCTTGAGTTTAGTTTGGAATTGGGTGCTTGTTTTAAACAATGTTGAAATGAGGATATAAGAAATATTGTTGTCTTTTGGATTGTCGGTTGTAACGTGAGTAAAGTGATTGATAAAGTTGGAAGTGAGGAAGAAGAATTGTGCATTTGGGTGTGCAATTGTGAAAGTTTTTACCCTAGTTAGATTCGGTGTATGTCTATCTTGTTTATGTAACTTGTGCTTGAGGAATTGAGTTGAGTTCTTTCTTAATTTAAAAGAAGCATAAAAATTAGAGATTTATGTCTAGAAATACATGTGGAGCTAACTAGTGAAAGAATATTCTTAGTTAAGCGTTCAAGCCAATGTTTTATGGGAAGTTGGAGGTCTAAAAATCAGTCAAGTTAGTTAAATGAGCTAGGCAGATTGGTTGGGCTAAATGTCCAGTTAGGAGGTTCATGAAGCATTTGGGTTCACAAGTAGCTAATTCAAGTAATCAACGGGTATTGATTAGATTAATTGATATTTTGTTTGAGCTTAAAATGTCAAGTTTAAGATTGATGTACATAGATGAACCAACCTCGATAATGAAAGGAAAAAGAGATAATTGAGAGCATAAGTGTGGAAGAAATGTGTGTCGCATAGGTACTTGGGGTTTTAAGGTCAAATAAGACTGCTAAGGGTCATAAGAGTTGCTAACTAATTCGGTTAAAGCAACTCTTATGTGTATGAAGCTCAAATTACGTGCAAGGGGAAATGATTGAACAACAATATAATTACACAATAAAGGAGAACATTAGTGTTTATTTGATTGAGTGGATGATGGTAAAGAGAGGAAAACTCCCTTGAGGTGTTTCCTAAATGAAAATTTATAATATTAGTCCATCAGTTTATAAGTTTTTGATATTGAAACTATATTGTTATTATACAGCAAAGATTTATAAAGGTGAATTTGTATGAACACAAAACTTGAATTGAAGTCCTATAGAAAAAACGGTCATAAACTGAGGTTTAAAAGACAACACTTGATTTTTACATGTATGTTTCTACTTTTACCTTTCAAAGTCATTTAAATTTATATTTTCTAATATTACTAAGTTTTATTCGGCCACTGAAACCTAATCGTTTAAAGCAATGTTTAATGTTTAACGTTCAATATTCGATGTTCATTGTTAATAGTATCTAATAGCAGAATTCGTAGCTTGGGCCTTTTCTATTAAATGGAAAATTTATAGTTAATTGTTCATTGATGCCATGGCTGCTGTTCGTAGATTCAAGACCTAGTCCAAGGCGAGAAGCAATTAATAATCGATTATTTGAATCTGTACTCCTCAAAATATGATTACAAAGCATAATTTTAACATTGCGCGCTCTAATTGACTCCTTACAAATAGTTATTAACAGTACAAGGTAATGTATTGAGATGTAGTTCATTTTCCTATTTTTAAGTGTTTTCAAACTGGTTTCGGAAAGGCGAGGCAACTTAAAGTTACGTCGGAACCTGCAGAAGCTAAGGGTTCAGGAGAAGCAGGATAGGGCAGTGATTGCTCATTCTCTACCCTAGTTGGTCATTTTAGAGGGCTTTGCTTGTGTTTTGGGCATACGGTGAAATATAAATCCATTTTGTATGCAATTAGATTGTGGTGTTGTGCCTACTTTGGAATTCCCAATAACAGTCTTAGACCTTGTTTGGTGTAAATATTGTAACTATTGGATTCTGCTTATTTGGTCAACTCTACATCTTTATCTGCAGCCTTGTNNCTATGGGACGACGGTAATACCCTGACTTCATAGTGTATCCGCTGACTCATAATGCTTATTAAGAAGGGTATTTAGAAGGTGATTAAGTTCAGAAATAGACTAATGAAAAAGAGAAAATGGGCAATGTTCTCTACACATGTGTTGTAGAAAGCTTAACATATGTCATGTTATGTACACAGCTTGATATTTGCTTTGCGGTAAGTTCGGTAAATATTACGAAAGTAACCCAGGACCTGCTCACTAGCAAGCCATCAGAAAGAGCCATGTACTACTTTTGTGGTACAATTGACCTGGCCCTTTATTGTTAGGGTAAGTACCTAAGGCTGAGGGGATGCTAGGATGTCGATTGGAGTGTTGACTCGGATGAGTCTAGGTCAACCTGGTACATGTTTCCACCCTAAGTGGGAGCCATATTATAGTGTAGGAAGAAGCAAAACTGCACATCATTGCTGACCATAGAGGTAAAGTATGTTGCTTGTTACCATAGAAAAAAAGGGCATTGCCATTAGGTATATATAAACTAACAAGATGATAATGTTCTCTTAAATAAACATATTCCTAGTGATGCATTCAAAGCTCATATGTCAGGTTTAGGAATTCGTAAGGTTTAGTTCTTGTAAGTATCTTATTATGTGATGGACACGCTTTTTTGCAATGAGCACAATGATCATGATTTATTGTTATATGTTAGGCGTGTTAAAATGGTGCATGTTTCTGATTGGCCTAGTCACATGGACAATCACCCTGACCCTTGAGTAGCGGGCAGGATGAGACTTAATTATATTGACACCAGGTGTGCAATAGTAATTACTCATATTAGAGGTGTATGAATAAAGGAATACAGTCGCCTTGGTAAGTCTAAGATGAGATTCAAGGGAGTTGAATATGAAATGATGAATTTCATATTAAAGACTTAGGAGTCGAATCTTGAGCGTTAAGATTAACATTTAGTATGTTGATCTAGTTGCTCGAGTTAGATTTTTGGGTGAAAATCTGGATTGACGATTTGCATGGCATATAGAGCGACAGGCCCAGTTGAGTGAGTGCTATGCCATGACACACATTTCATACTGTGTGTGCTGATAAGATGACCCATACATAGAGTGACAATTGACTTCCCTATCTTTTGTCATTATATGACCCTATGAAGTATGAACGATGACTCTTCGACTTAAAGTTGTGATATGAAGTCGAAGCTTAATGATGCTACCTTATAGTGTTTCTTAAGGGCTAGGATGTATATGTTTAGCGAGAATATATCAGAAAAGCAGTTAAGCTAAGATGAAATGTCATGGATGTTTAAGAAAAAATCTATCAATCTTTATCATATCAACGCGAACGATTATATTGAGTATATAATCACATGATATATCATATAGCATAAAGGGACTAGGTATGACACTGGTCATGTTTAGGATGATTTTTGTAAAAGTGTTATGTTAGTTAGATAGTAGCTTAGTATAACATTGTTGTTTACTTTTTGGTCGCACATTCCACTCCTAGTAGAAAGCATAAAGAGTAGTGATTCGTGGAGATATATGTGGTTCGTGACCTACGTGGCCGAGTGGGAGCTGGTGGCTGTTATATTATGGTTAACGACTAGTTAAGCTACCTAAGTGGTGGGTTATATAACCTAAACCTATATAAAGAGAGGTTTAGGGAACTATTATATATTAGTGAGATCAGCCCTAAAATTAAACACCTCCTGTCTCTCCTTCTTTCGTATGACTATCTAACCATCAATGGGATTCGGGTTTGGGCCATGGATTTGACGGTGAGTCTAGTGGCCACCGATTGATTGTTCATATGGATTCGTAGGTGATTTTCGAGCAGCAAGATTCTATACTTCCGCGCTAAGGTATGTCCTTTAATTTATCAACAAAAATATTATAAGGGGGATGAGGTGGGAAGAAGCCATGAAAAGTTAGGACTCATGAATGTCCAATAAATATCTCTAGTATAACATGACATTTGAGGCTAACTTATTGATCTCTCCTAACCTTGTGGCCTCCTTTTGGTCGAAGGGATCATAGAGTGAAAGATCTCCCACCGTGGTTGTGTATTATCAAAATTTTTGAAGGATTCGTAGTTGATTCACTCTATGGTCACAACTAATAAATATGCAACTATCTCATGTTTCTCTTTTACTTTTTTGAAAAATATACTTGTTATGTCCTTAGTTCCACAACATTAAGGGCCATACTTTAGCATATTCTAATATTTAATATGGGCTATCCTACTCATGGGGGTTTTCTTTAAAGAACAAGTAGTACATGACGTCTACAACCTCTAGTATATGACCAACCTCAACAATACTTTTAATTTTTTAAAGAGAATTTCCTGTAATATTTCAAGTATTATATCATGCTCTTCCTTTTAATCCAAAATACAATATTTTCACCCTTTAACTATTCCCCAAATATTTTCAACAATCAACCTCATAAACACATGCTAAGTGTCATGAAATCATTTTTAGATCTTAAGACTCATATAGAAACCCCATATATGCAATAGATTCCCAAATTTACACAAATAATGTGTGCAATTGACTTCGTTAGGCCATCCCCAGCAGCTTGCACCTGTGCGTTCCCGAATCTCGGGGGACCCACATGCCAGGTGTTAGGCTACAAGGGTGAGTCAGCCTTTTTGAAATGCGTGCGGAACCGCATCCGCGGTCCACTTTGCGTGCCTTTTTTGTTGTCATTTTCTCCATCCAAACACAACGTTGCATTGGTTCTTGCTTCCGGAGACGATGCATTTGATTCATGATTTTTAAAAAAAAAAGGAAAATTGCAAAATGGAAAGAGAAGGGGCTGACTGTATCCGTTCGTGTTGTATTTTTTTTAAATGTTGAATCTTCGTATTGTAATTTTATTTTTTGAATATCGATCCTTTGTATCTTATTGGTTTTTAATTGAATTATACTTTCTATTATATCTTCTTTCGCTTGTTTAGCCAATACAAATTAAGTGATCAATTTTTCGGAAATTCGAAATTAAATTATCCATTTTTATGGTCAAGAAAATAAATATTCCTTAATTCCAAAAATAAAAAATATTCATACAAGTTACAAAAGTTAAAATACAAACACAAAATTAAAAGGATAAGTAAATAAAATATGTTAAATGGTAGGCTCCACAATAAATATTTAACTTAATTGTTTTAGAATGAGTTCCATTGGTTGAGAAACTTAATGAAATGCAAGTTCAAAATTGTGAAATTTCTGTTGATGTGACAGACTTGAGTTCTAAAAACTGGAACTCAGGTTGGAAATGCCCTTAATATGTAAGAGCAAAACATGGTGCCTTTTTGTATTCTCTAGATGTATGTATTATGACCTTTTTTCAAGAATGAAACCTGGATTTATGGGTGAGAAAGGTTGAGCCATTTAGCATTTATACTTTTAGCTAATGCCTTTTTATATTCCTAAAAATGATGCCATCTCAAAAGGTCCAAAGAAAATATTTTACTAGCTATAAATACAATTAAAGAAAATTTTACCACTTATGAGTTCCCCTAATGAAATATGAGACAACTAAAGTTACACTCTTAATGCTATTTTTGTGTTTTGTAGTTTATACAAAAGAAAAAGTTTATGCCGGATTTTGAAAAGAACAAGGAGCGGTTGTCGTATCATTAATAGAGCAGCATTTTGTTTTATTTGTCTATTGATTACAAACACGATATAAGATATTGTATAATTATTCTTTTCAATTAAATTTTTTTCTTTAGAATCTTTTTGTTGGTAAAATTTTAAATTTTGAATACATGGATGCACACACACCCAAAAGTAAATAGAGCTTTTGTTTTCTCTGTTAACATTTAAATATCATCATATGTTTGAGGGGTTAGGGAGAAGAATAGTAATAGAAAGAAAAAGAATTTACGGTATTAAAACTATGATAGGCTAAAAGGAATGAAAACGAAGAGGACAGAAGGCAAGAATAAGAGAGCAAGCGGAACCACTATAATGTTAAGTTGTTAAAAATTGTAGGCAATAGTCTTCAAGACAACTCTACATAAGCAAGCTAAGAAATGCAATCAAAGTATTTCTTTGTTCATGCTGCTACATAGCTTAAAAAGAGTCCTTTAAATGTATATTTCACTCGAGTGGAAGGGGGTCCATGGCTCCCTATGGCCTGGTCAAAGTTTTCCATCTACCTTTGTTTCATAATATGACATTTTAAAGCTTAATAAGCTGTATGAGCCCATTAAGGGTTGAATGGCCTCTAATAAATTCTGTACTATAATAGAATCTCGATACTTCTAAAAGATTTTAGCTGAACCCCATAGAATAGAAGTAATAACACCAAACTCTCTCCTATCCTAAATAACTCATCTTATTTAGACATGTTCTTTGATCATTATTGACGCTTGGTTTCATGGATTATGCTAGTTATCACCAAATCTTCTAATCTTGTAACACTCACATATGGGGCCATATTTTGTACCACAATTTCCTCCAGAGTACCCAAATTATGCATACATTAACTCACTAAATATACGTTAAGACATTGTATCTTTTATACATAGATACCTATGTGGTCTTCATTGTTTCCCAAAAGCACTAACAACGGATCGTTTGACTACAAGGATTGCCATGAAGTAACTAAGCAGTACCAAAAAGTGAATATAAGGCTCAACGTAATAATAGAAATAACAATAAGTAGTTCATGTCAATTAAAAGTTTAGAATACATACATGAATGAAAAATGAATTGGACTGCATATATAAACCCTAAGAAGCTATATGCAACCTCTCTACCTATCCATATATTAACACTCTGATTGATTCCTAAGTCTACAAAATTTAGACTCTTCTGTAGGATAGGCTTGACTTAAAACTATGATACAAATTTGCAACACCCTAAAATTTATCATTCATTTAATTACTAATATTTTTACTTATAAATGGCAGTTAACTTCCCAATGGGTCGTTATCTACCATATTTCTCAAAAGATATGTAACGCCCCCAATTGCTAATGTCCGATTACTCTGGCTTAACCACTGATTTATTATAAATTAAGCAGTGGAAGACTTTTCATTTGATTAGAGACATTACCGCTGTTCCATGATGGAACAAGGCTGCTTAATTTACTGAACTTTTAGAGACACAAATAAACATCTGCCCATTCATAACAAACGTGACAACTTGACGTTCCAATGCTAAACCCTATCAACCCCTAAAGTTTCGGAAGTATAACTTTAAGTAATTCTCTACCTACCATCACTGTGAGCCTTTGAATAGTTAACGCCCAATAAAAACTGCAACTCTCGTTCACTTCTTCTTGCCTTCTCGCTTGCCAATGGGAAGAATTTTCATATATCTCTCACCTAAAATAGAAAACATAGAAACATTCGAATGATGAGCCGAAACTCAACACGTAGATTCCTATGCAGTAAAATAAGTTTTGTAAGTAAGTAGTTGAGCGCCCGCATTTCAAAATACTTTGTTTTGCAAACATGAGAGAGAAAACGTATAAGTAAAATTGATTTGCTGATTATTATCTGGAAGTGGACCCCTTGGTCGACGTACGTCTTGAAACGATCATACTTTAGGTGCTCACCCCCAGGCCGATCGAAAAGCCTGAGTTGACACCGCGCGTGGGTACATTAATGGGCACAAGCCCTGATGATTGATAATTAGCGGGGCCACTTGTTCATGTGACAAAACATTGAGAGAATTGGTTCATTAAATGAATCTTGTATTAATTTTTCATTGCTGAGAAACTTGTGAGCTTTCAAAAAAAATAGGCAATGTACGTACCTGGTCTTTGAGATTCTCTCTCCTTTGTAATGCAATGTGCGTTGGTAGCTTGAAATGACAAAGGTGGCCTCATTCCTGCTTCAAATATGTAATTGCTGTGTTTAGTGCGAGGTTAATAAGTTTTATTAAATTTTCTGTCCGATTGAATAATCTATATTCCCTCGATTTTATTTTTAATTATTCGTATAATGATTAATATCAACTTAATTTGATTCTATCACATTTTCGTTTTCGCTCCCCTTTTTGATATTGCTAGCCCCCCTTTAATAAATGTCATGAAGGCATGACAGTGTGACCCGTCCTGAGTTTATTAATATCGATGTTGTTGCTATCATGAACAATATTTATGTTATTAAGCTATAATAGCCCTTAATAT